>JAUYWH010000016.1:7020191-7064182 GCA_034779795.1 Ctenopoma multispine
AGATAGATAGATAGATAGATAGATAGATAGATAGATAGATAGATAGATAGATAGATAGATAGATAGATAGATGCACACTGCAGAGAGACGCATTAAAAAGAACAAGATGCTCTAATGTGTGGTTGTATGCCTTTTCAAGTTGCCCATCCTCAAACACTACAATCTGTTACTATGGAAACAAAGAGATATGTCAAAATATAATCTGACATCGGCATTATGGGTAAAGAGAATGGTACAAGACTCACAAGGAAGCTGAAAAGGAAAACTGTTTGAAACCTAAGAAAATGCAGTGTTCATGTTCTCTTGTACTAACTAACTAAATTCTATGTTTTCTCTTCAGTTAGAGCACAAGGTTGTTAACCAAGGTCTTTCCAACATCTTTGGTTTAAACGGAACCATTTAGCATTGTTAGATTAACTGCAAAATACAGTATGTTCCAAAAAGAGCCATTTCTAGACAGATTATGTATTGTAGATTTAAGATTCTGACACGAAGGAAGAAAAGGTTAGTTGTAGAGGGATTAATGGAATGAAAGGGACATCGGTTTGTGTGGTATGAGCGGGAGATGCATAAAAGGAGCGAGGGAAAAAAGAGCTGAGGTTCTCAATAGAAAACAGAGGAGGGAGGTGAAAGGAGAGGTAGATTACTCCAGTATCATTTTCCTCCTTCGACCCCCACCATCACTCCTTCAACCACCCCCCTCTCCTGGCTTTGCATGAACACACATGCTAAACAATGTGCCGTCTACTTGTTATAAATGCATGGTGACTGTTAGACCACACAAACCTTTATGATCCATAAGGGGGAGGGGCAGAAGAGAAAAGGGGCTATAAGACTCAGACATGCAGGTCACTATCAAGTTTCATCATTAAGGTGCACTTGTTGTGTTGTGTATAAAGGTGATGGTCCACAGGGAGGAAGAACACACACAAGCTGATGAAGACATAAGCAAGTGATCCTTTTAAGTGTTATGTTATGTTATGTTAAGTAGCTAAATCCAGTGGGACTAGAATCTATATATTAGATGGTAATTAAGGCAGAAGTATAAATATACACATTGTATAAGTGGAAATTTACCAGAGTTTAAACTTTGAAGGGAAAGAGAGAGACACACATTTTGCTTCACTACTTAACTTTGTAGATACGCTACAGTTTCTTGATATAAACCAAAAGCTGTAGTCAAGATTTAAGCAGACAAACAATGAATGATTTGTTCTCTGCTGATGTACTTTGGTAGTGTTTCTTAATCAAAAAGAACAGAAGATAGTAACTCACTCGAATTAAATTCTGTTGGGAATAAAAAATGATGCTGAAGTCAGGAACTTACTAAATGTTTGTTGTAAAATTTCAAAGGACCAACAATCTTTTGTGGTTTAACCGCTGAAAACTCTGAAACATCCAGTCACCAATTTCATTAAGAAACTGTCAGATTTGGAAGTTTCATAATAATACATAAACTTACACACCATAAGCGTAAGAACGAACCTCCCGGATTAAATATAAAAATACAGAGAAGCGTTATCTGATCCGCAGACTCTGTCAGCAGAAAATCTTTTTTGTTACAAAACGTACGAGTCACTGTTGCAACATACTGTTCAGGAGTGTTCGTGATGTGACAACACTATGCTTAAGGTTGAGTTGGGTCCAGGCAAAGAAATGACTTGGCTTGGTTGAGGGGAAAATAATGGTTTGGGTTAAAACAAGTAAGGAAATATTGTGGTACGGGTTAGAATTACAACTTTGTTAATGTTCTGGGTTCTTGTTTAACTTCAGAGAATGACTGTGGTCATGGTGCAAGAAAATCCACCCTGTCATTTGCAAATAGGACCCAAACAACGATTGTTTAAGTCCAGTATTTTGTTGACCAATCAATTCACCTCAACTTCATGTCTACGGTATGTAGACTTTGTCACTCTGTGCCACCTTACTTCCCTTTTTTTGCTCATATTCCTACAGCTGCTAGAGAAACCACATATCAGACACAATGGGCACAGTCAGACAGTTTGTTAGGCATGGAAGCAAAAGAAATGGCAATTCTCATAAGAATGGGAAGAAAACTGTTCTTCAGGTCAAGAAGTTAAAAGATGTCACTGTAAGAGGAGATAAGTAACACACTCTCCTGCTGTCACAGGCACACACTTTAATTACAATGAATTTAGATTCAGCTTAAAAAACAAGAAACAGTTCAACGGTTCAATTGATCAAAAAAAAACTATCTGGGGCTCAGCATTCAGTGAGGGGGGTCATTGGTGGAGAGAGGGAGCTGTGAAGGAATAAAATATATTTGTAAAACTGTCAGGGAGATATACAATACATATATTTACCGAACAGTAGTAAAGCTGCCAAGGGTCAAGGTACAGACGTAAAATAGTTTGACAGCACCACATATAAACTGCAGGACTGCAGTCCTGTCCATTTCTGTCTGTCTTGTGTGTTTGTTTATCAGCAAGAATTTGAATCTGGGCTAATGAGCTCATGGAGAGCATGCAATACAAATATTAGGTAAGATAATCATGGGGAACTGACTGTAAAGTGTCAGTAAACTATGTGAGACGCACAGGTGCTTCATTTACATTCACAAGAATTCCTCTTGCACTGAAGTCCATACAGATGTTCTAATTTGTTATGTGAGTGTTGTGAAAAAAATCAGGGATGACTTTACCACAGAGCGTCTGTGTTTATCTATAATGGGCAGGCTTACTAAGACATATCTACTGATATCCTGCATCTTCCGTCTACATCTGCTTTTACAGCCTATTAATCAGAGTGCTGCTATCGAAGAGCCTGTGTCAATCTCTGCTTTTTTCACACACTATCTGTTTAGTGTTTCTTCTACAGTCTCCTCTTTTGACAAATCATTTTCCTCATTCAGTCTGCTGCCCTGCAAATCTATGTTACGGAGTCTCACACTGCAGCACATTCATAAAGAAACTTGCGAAGCCCCTGGCAGTTTGAGACCTTTCTTTTCGTTTTATTTCACATGACTACAACAGGTTTACTGGAAAAGTCAGGAAGGATATTCCTGAATAAACATGCACTGTGTGTATGTGTGTGCGTTTGTGTGTGTGTGTGTCTGTGAGAGTGTGCGTGTTCACATGTATACATACGCCTATGAGCTCCTGCCAACGATAGTTCTCCTCTTTCTTATCTGTGTGTAAGTGTACGTGTGTGTTGGTTCATATCTATACATACAGGGTGACTGTCTGCTGTTGCTTGCATGCATACTGTGTGTACTGCATAATTCAGAGTGTGTGTTGCAACTTTTGTACACGCATGTGTGGGTGACTGTGTGTGTGTATGTCCGTGAGTGCCTGCATGTGTGTGGGACAGGTTGTAATTTACAGAGGGAACACGGAGGCTCATGCAGGGGCAGGACCCAGGGGAGTCATCAGGCTGAACTCGCTGTTGCCAGGACGTGCCCTGGGAAGAGACCCGATGTCACTCGGATAAAAACAACACACACACCCTGTCAAACAGCAGGGAGGATGGATGGATGTAGAGAGAGCAGGGGAGTGATAAAATGGATGGAAAAGATAATAATAAATGCCAAAGTTAAAAAGGTAAAGACAAGAGACAAAGAGATAGAAAAAAGGAAACAAGATAAAGAGAGATGGGAAGAAATGCAGCAAGAGAAATAAAAAGGAAAAAGTGAAGAGCGTTCAACCTATGCACCACAACGCGTCATGATTTGGCAGACTACAGTATGGCAGATATTCTGATACTGTGATGTTTTAGAACAATAGCTCACAACTGAACCCTTTCTTGAGTCCCCAGTGGTTGGCCAACAGCTAACAGATAATGTTTGATCTAAAGACAAAAGAGTGATTTAGCAGAAATCAGCATTATTCTTTAAAGCTATACCATGCCAAGACAAGATTCTGCATAGCGTAAAGAGCCAGCACAGCAGCAGACATCCAGAAAGTATATTAAACAGACTTTGCTGACAGCCGAGTTGGATAGTGTAACAGCCCAAGATGGGTCCGTTTACTGCAGTCAGTCTCACACATCTCTCTTTATCACTGATGAGCCCCAGTTGTGTGAGGAGGCAACATCTGTGGAACGTCCACTCTTAACGACGGACAGGAGAGATTTATGAGAGTCGTATTCATTGTCATCATATCAATAGAATCTGGCTTAGGAGGCATCACTATATGCATGTATATGGCTATATCTGAAAAAGTGTGGACAGCTGGCCCTAATTTACTTGAAAAGCAATTTTTTTTTGCATGTGCTCTGCATGACTCTTTGCACCCCATTCCACCCCAATTACAGAGACTTCCTAATAGATGTCCTCTTGTCCCTGCTCTCTGAACCTCTACTGCTCCTGTGGGATGAGGCCTTGTTTGTCTGCTCTATTCTGTATGTATCCACTGTAGCTGTGTGTCAGTTTGACACAAGCATCCTATTAATTACATGCTGCACCTGGTGACATAGTTACTCAGATTTTTTTACCATTTGCAGTGATCTGTTAGGTGAACCATCTCATGCCGACTACAGGTCAGTTAATACATAAACATTAAAGGCATAAGCAAATAATTACTAATATAGTAAGTGGGAAATTTCAAATCAAAATCAAATTCTGGTACATGGATTTTCGATTCAAATGACGAATCAGACTGTTTTTGGCTTTCCTTGTAAGCCTAGCTTTCTATTTTTTTGGCAGACAGAAATGTAGATGAAGTCATTGTATTAGTTCTTGATTAAAATTATATTATTTATTACATGGTATCCTATCAAAAGCCAAAGAGGTCATGATTCTTCGGCTTTTCCCTAACATTTGCTGTTTTATTTGCTGTTTTATATTGCCAACCAAACAGCCCTAACAGTTTGTGATTGCCTCCATGCACAACTGCACATGAGGCAACACATGCGCTGCGTGAATCTTTTCATGCGAAACACTGAAAAATTGATTTAAATGTAACTGTCTTGTGTGAACAGTGCACACCAAGCAGTTGCAAAACAGCAGTGGCAATGACAAAATCCGTATTTTGTGCCAGATAATTTTTTTGACAATATGGGTTTGAATTGACATTTTCCCATCAATGTATTTTTTGGATCTATAAATCATGACATCTGGGATACTGGTTGTTGCCTCTATGCCATTAAATGTTCATCAGTGAGGAAAAAACACCCTGATGCTGTCCAGTTACTGTATGTATTCTCTGAGTTCCAGGAAAAGTGATTAAAGCCTCTTCCTTTTCTCAGGGATCAAACAACAAAGGAATATGTAATGCTTTGTTTGGGACTGGGTCAGAGGATTGCATCATTACATGAAGAAGGGAAACCAGAGAAACCTTACAAAATAATACTCACACAAAAGTGGAAGATGATAGATAGATGCACTCTATATCAACAAGTGAATGATAATTGTGAAATGATAATTTATCAATTTTTTACAATACTCTCCAATTCATAGTCTCACAGACTGGAGCTTATCACAGGGTGCAGCGAGCAGCTTGGCCTATTAGAGGGAAAACTCTTGTAGGATGAATTGTTGTAACCACTGAATTTTAGAGGAATTAGATCACCTTTACATCTTGCTATTGGGATTCTATGTCTCATACATTTACAATAAAACTGTTGCAGCTATTCTTTGCAAGGTGGCTGAGCCAGCACTTACTGTTAAAACACCATCAAGAAGGTTTACAGTTACAAAACACTGGTAATACATCTAGTCCATTATGAGAAGCAGGGACCAGCGGGAACACTTGTTTTATGGCTTGAATGTGCAGTTAAAGCACATCTGTGTGTTTTTCCAGGCAGCAATTAAAAGCTAGAGCGCTCACTGCAGTGGGTTTGCTCATGCTACTCTGTGTTATTATTGTGAAAGACATGACAGGTGTTTCATTATGTCTGCAACACTAGGCTTTATTCATTTCATTTTATTTGAGATACAATTAATCGGTTTTTAGTCATGTTCTCCAGAGAAACATTTATTTGTGGGACCTTTTTGTGTAAATTAATTTTGGGCAAAAATAATAATTACAGGCATTGATTTGCCCACTAATTAAATGTGTGTTAAAAGAAAAGTTATTATCAATTAGTAGATTGTACTCTAGTAAACTACTTATCATACTACAAAAGCTACATGAAAGGGATCTTGAAAAAGGGAATGGGAGAGTTCCTGACTGTATTTGTTTCAGTAGAAGAATTTCATCATTTGATCTCCTGGCACATTTGTATCTTGTTTTTCAGTGTTTTTCATTTGGATATTGCTGAATTGTGCATGGTTTTTCATAACGATCTGCACTATTATTTGACTATTTTGTTTCTACTGCTGTCTAAATTATGTCTGTCTTTTTCTTCACAAGCCAAATACGGCTTCTCTTCTCATCCTGCCCCTTTGGCATGGCCACTCCAGTCCTGTCCCGTCAACAGTTAGGGAGCCTGGCTGCAGCAGCCATCTCTCCATCCAGATGAACAACGGCTCTTGCAATGAAGAAGTTGTAGGGTGTCTAGGCCCCAGGCCCCAAGCCCCAGCTGCTATCTCTCCTTCACAGTCAGTCTGCTGGGTGTGAATATTCATTAAGCTGGCCAGAATTTCTTAGGCACACCGATGTTTGTGTTGCTGCCTCAGGGGTTTATATGAGGGGCCCATTCAAACACATGACTAGAATTTTATTGCCAACGAACAATGTGTTTAGGTTGTGTCTTATAACACTACAGCAATAGTGAGCTATTTTCATCCATCTATACATCTTTGTTTTCTGCATTGTGTATTCTGTATATTGAGTATTTAGTATTTGTGTTGGTGTTCTTTCCTTCCTTTTGTTGTTTGAATCTTGAATCACTGTGTGAAATCATCAAATATTAGCACAGGATATTGGCTTATAATGGTAGTAAATTGTCCATATGCCTGTGGGACACTGTCAGAAGGAAAGCCATGAGCTGAAAAACAGAAAATAGCTAATATTGTAAAATATTACAGTACATGCACACACATAGCCTAAATTCTCCTGCGAAGGTTTACCACAAAATTTCCTCAAAACCATGGTGGGAGCTGGCTGGCCTGGCAGGAGCCAGGATAAGTACCTCTGGGCCTTTTTGGCCTTCATGAGGCTTGATGATCTTGCAGGCCTGCATGGCACAGAGATGGCAACAGTCCCAGCACCCTGCTCTACTGAACCAAGTAATTCCTTGCCAGTTGGGGGCTTATAGAGGGACTTTGCCCCCTGGAAAGACGTCTTTCAGAGCTACAACGCCGACAAATCACTATTTTCATGGCTTGACTTCCTCTTCAGAGCCAGGGCTCTTGCCTTCATGGTATACTTAGGGAGAGGGCTAATTCCCAGCTGCCTTTTCCCCAGTGTTGTTAATAAAAATGGGACCTCTGAGTGAGCAGGAAAATACTCTGTTTTTGGGGACAGGCATAGGACCAGATGATCAAATGCCGATTGCTTTCCTCTATAAATTAGGTTGGAGGAAATCAAAGCAGCTGTTACAGAACTGTGGAGGAGTAGCAGGATACTGGAAGTTGGTGAATTTTGATTTGAACCATCAGGGACACTGTTTTCAGAAAATGTAACTTAAGAAAAGAGCGTTACAGTATGCAATCCATCAGTGTGAATAATGCCTCTACATGACAACAGCAGCTTTGCACATACAGTATACAAATGGCTCCTGTTATCATTCTAGGCCATGTTTGGATAATTAATTCTGCCTGTTTATGTGAACATACCACAGACAGCAAACGTAGTATCTTCTTTCCTTTTCAGCAGTCTCCTTTTCTGCCCCCACTACCCTCTCTCAGGGCAGCAGCAAACGAAAGGACGCTCGTTGCGGCAGAATGGACCCTACAGGTGATGGAGTTTCCAGCCGAAGCACCTTGAATAATTAAACATGTGGTGGGCAAGCCTACTCAGGTTTCACGCTTGATTCAGATTACCATGTGTATACAAACAGAGGTGCGTACGTAAGGACACACTCACACATACTCTCTTCTGTTTAAAGCACACACAAATAAAAACACACTTTCCAGTGTATGCAGGCTCTTGGCTGTGCAGCTGTGTGTGAGGTTAACTCACATCACGATCTATCTGTTTCAAAACAATTTAATCCCCCTGACTAATACACTGCAGTGTGCTGTTGCTATGTCAGCTAGCTCTCCTGCACCAAGGTACAATTTCACACCATTGTATTTCACTCAGTCCGGTAGTTATGTTTATCCTTATTATGGAAATGCATTTTTTTCTTACGAATGAGCAACAGCACTTCTCTGATGATTTAAACATACTTCCTTCATGCCCTGGACATTCAAGATTTGTATTGTGTTGAGCACAAGAGTCTTTTGTTTATCAGTTTGAGCTTGTGGCTCCAAAGTTAAGTGAAGCTTTTGTAAGCCTGCATACACAATGCATGAGAAAAATGTGACATGATGATCAATTACTTTACTCATGTGTGTGTGTGTGTGTGTGAGAGAGATTGTCCTCCCATAAAGAACAACCAGAACTTGCATTACAAAAAACTAATTTTGCCATCAGAGATTTCAAGTAGAATGTTGAAAGAATAAGCAGCGGTGGGTTTTATGGAAGTGAAAAAAAACATGTTACAATGACATAAGCACCCACTCTGCCACATTTTAGCTTTATTTCATGGTAAATCGCTGAATAACATTCTTAAAAGTAGGAATGTTTCAGCTTGTACTAACTTGTGCTGTAGTGGTTGGTAAGATGTCTTACAGAAAGTCCTGAGGAATGAACTTTTTTACAATGAAAGATAAAATAAAAGTCTGTGAAGATTCTCTGTCATCCAGGGGAAGGTACTTGGATCAGTAATAAAGCGTTTGGACATCGAGTGTTTCCTGGTGGTCTAATGGTTAGAATTCAGTGCTCTCACTTGATTTGTTCTCACCTGGGTTTGATTACTGATCAGGAAACTTTTAGGGACAGTTGGTAGAGATGTCATTCACTAATCCCCGCCAGGTTGGTAGTTTGATTCCCAGTTCCACTTTAACATGTGGCCCCATGAGAAATAATACAGTATCTCGCAATCTGAAAAATTCCATCAAATGATTATTTCTTCTGAATTTCTCACACTGACCTTTGTAACTTATCGTCTGCAACCTTCCAGGCCAGGTGGCATCACCCCCGCTAGGCTGTGATACGAGGTGATGTCACTCACCTGGCCGGCCTCTGCTGCCACTGTGACACCTGATCGTGTTTGGCATGGCCTTGGCACTGTTCATGGATGTTGGTACAAGTGTAATGTGACAGCTCATTCCTTTCACATGGCATCCATCTGATGTCGTGTCTACACACACTGATAGGCTTATGCTACTCGGTTACAGCGCTCTTCACTTGCCAAGACACAGGAAATGCAGATCCATTCTGATTAATCCTGTGAATTGAGTTGCATCAGGTGCGCATTTTGGTGACACTGGTGGCTGCTGAGTTTGATAGATACATTTCTGAGGAAGCTACATGAGGCTTGTGATCGCTGTCACTACTTTCATTTAAACATCAAATGTAATGAACCACTTGTGTAGCACAGACAAATGCCTACAGAAGACGTAACCAAACACTGAACGCTTCATAACCGTGTTTATTTATTGTAACCATGACAACTTAGTGCATCACTACCAGTATGCTCTACATGTTTATTAAAACCATGAAGTCTGCTGCTTGTAGGTGTGTTATTTCAGGAGATGCCCCCATGGATCGTATCAAACAGCAAGGACAAATTACTTTTATGGTGATTTATGTTAGTGTTTATTAATACAGCCAGCTTAGAGTTAAAAGTTCAATGCATGGATGATATTAACGCAATGGGAATAAAACAGGGACAATAAGAGTGTATGACAAATTAACAGACTTTATCAGACTGTGTGATGCTACAAATGAATAAAGGGATTTTGAGCTTAGACAAGTTGCTCTTTCCAGGGTAAAGAATAAACTGTCTTGCTTAATGTTCTTTTAGAGGTTTTAAAGTGAAAATAATCAAGTGTATTAAATTCAAATTAACACATTGGTATTTGGATTTTAGCGGCTGAAAGTACAAATTTTTACTTTTGAACAGATTTAGTTAATTTCCCATTATACTGTGCATGATATCACATTTTATAATATCACAGAGTTGTTTACTGCCTAACAGTATAACTAGATTTTATTTCCCAGACCTGTAAACACTCTGCTGACAGGATGACAGAGCGGAATGGTTTACACCCAGTTAGGAAACAACCATTGGCTGTATGTTGCAGTGGGTATGGGAGAGCCTCTGGGCTTCCACCACCTGCTCCATTTCTCACATTCTGTCACACCTTAGGGGACATATCTCATCCGGTCTACTACCCAATTACTCCACAACACATTTAACTGCCATCAAACGCTGCACAGCGGGGGTGCAAGGGAGCTGCAAAGAGCCAGGCTGTTGCCATGGCCACTGTCACTCAGCAGATTTCCAAGGATGGAAAGAGATATGGAGAGTTTTCTGATTGGTTGTTGAACTACTTTGACCAACAGAGAGAGGGCCTATACAACAATCACAGACACTGTTGTTATGCAATTGAACAATCAGAATATGCACATTTGTGAATACTGACCAGTTTGAATTGGAAGTAAGTCAGTAAAAGCGGTTAATCAAAACTGAGAATGTTTATGTAACAACTAAAAAAGATCCACGGAAGGAATTGATTTTCTATGTGAGTGTGTTTGTAATTCTATTTTTTAATATAATTTTTATAAGAAAAAGAATATTACATCAGGAAGGTACAGTATTTCTTCTGAAAGTCCCATCACCAATGTGGCGAGTGGTACATTAAAAAACAATCACAGGTATCATGCTTATCTGTGGAGCTCTACGGCTGAAATCTGGAATACAAACCAATGAACTAACCTTAAGAAGGAACAAGAGGAAATTACGTGGAAAAGGTCTGAAATCAGGCTGTAATACTGATTCAGATCTTGCCATGGTGTAGATGCTCCTATGCAATGGTGATGAAGTCACGTCTTCCTATTTGCTTCTTGCTGGTCATGGTGACAACATCGACAACAGCAACAGGACCCGACTAACACACTCATTTCCCCCAAGCTCTGTTTCCTCTGACTCAATTTCTTTGGAGCATGAGAACAAGACACACATGAATGTACACAAATTCACCGCTGGCTAATACACAACATGTATTGTGTGAACATATCCTATTGCTTTAACAACCTATATTTGTATCTCTTGCTCTTTCTCAGTGAAGAAAACAGCAAAATGTGTAATAAATGTCACAGTCTAACCTTTCCGTCAGGGGGCCTTTTTGGTATCAAAGCAAGGGAAACTCGGTGCTGCTCCATCATCATAGAGCGCTGCAGGCCAGCGCCACAAACATGCTGCTGAGGCCAAATACCAGGCCAAAACTAATGTAGAACGGAACCCGCACGACTCTTTCAGCCATCAGACACAGAGATACTGTACAAGCAGGGGGAGTTAATGGGGAACAGAGGTCTGTAGTCTGTGTGATGCTGGCCAGGGAAACCAGACGGCTGATGACTGATCTGAAAGGAGGAGGGAGAAGAGGGGGGGGGTGTCATTAAGGAGCTGCTCCAGCTCTAATCATAGACACTCCTTCTTTTATCTACTTTCAGCTCCATCTCACCATGAGAAAAACCAAAGAGGTGTAATCCAAGACCTGGTACAGCAGCAAGCCCTGCTGAAGTTCACTGATGAGTCTCAGTGAGGAAACATCTGCAAACCATCCACATGGAATGAGTCTCAAAATATGGGCAGCTTGCCCAAAAACAGGAGGATTAATTGGATTATTTTGACGAGCAGTTTATTTGCTGTAGTCATTAAGTCAATCATTATTTATATTGTGCAAAGAACAGCATGGCTGTAAGGTATCATCTCATAAATTAAATCTTTAAATCCTGTTTTCCAGAACTATGTAATGTATAAACTGTAAGGACTTACACAGAAGGTGAAATACCACATGTGAAAATGTTTTCCTGTCTGTTTTTAGTTTGTTTCCCGGTTTAAAGTGTATATTTTTATATTGTACCTGTACTCCTAAGCTGGAGCCACATCGTCTCGTCTCTCTATGTACCTGTGCAGTAAATAGCAGAGATGACAATAAAGTTTACTTTGACTTGACAGTGAGTAAAGGTTTGGCTCCAAGTGTAGAAGCTGCCTGTGAAGCCACAAAAACATTCTGTAGTTCAACGAAGAGAAAGGAACCCCTGACTTTACATGTCCAAATCAGTGCGTCGTCAGCTCCTGTTGCAGGTTTTGGATATTAGCAAATAAAGAAACAGAATAGCAGACTACAGTGAGCACCAACACACTGATCAGGTCTGAAAACACATACAGGATGTGTGAGAATTGGCTCATTCACATAATTTGCTTTGACGTTTTCATTCCTGAAGGGTGAGTAGATACAATGCAGATCTTAAACTGATTACATAGTCCTAGGGAGGGAGCGAGGAGGCATTAGTTAAGAAAACAGAGGCGACAGCCGAGAGCGACAGAGGTTTGGCTTATCGGTGCTGTGAGCTGGGGCAATCTTAATTCACTTTGAATTAGCCAGTCGTGTGTGCTGAAATAATCATTGCATTGTTTATTAGTTCAGGCCTTGGCACAAGCCTTTATCTAGCTGGCTAACAGTCACACCTCCTATCCTGCTCTACCGCCCTTAGCTCTGGCAGTCTTTAAAACTCAGTCTGGGTGAAAACCAAATGTTGATTTACCAGGAAGCGTGGGCAGAGGGTCACTGGAATCTGTCTTACAAATTCTCCATTTGTTTTTTGTAAGCTTTGGAGCTCCATCAGCAGCTGGTGGACATGATTGGGCTGTGTAACAGACAGGCACTACAGGAAAAACCTGCCTGTCAAACCAGTGTTTTAATAGCCTTAAAACAGAAGAACTCCCCACAGAATGTCGCAGCTCAGGCTAAATTACATGGCCTTGGAATGACAGGAAAATAAGACTGTAATTGTACTGTAGTTATAACTCAATACATAGAGAGACAGTGTGCTGTGATACCTTCACTGGCACTGTGACAGCTGAACTGTTAAACATAACAATCCAAAGACATATGTTCCAAGTTTGAAAAACAGCCTCACATTAGTAATATAAAGATATGTCAGTTATGTTTCTTGCGAGGCAAAGTCACCAGCTATGACAAATCTTCATCAGAAATCACTCTGGATTTTTCTGCATCTGCAAGGAAACAATGAAATTACAGTGTACACAGCACGCCTCATTAATTTACAGATGTGCTGACTGATTCACTTACAGGACTGTGTAAATATCCCAGAGACCGAACAGAGAACAATCCAGACATCAGTGCTCTGGTTAATTAGCTATCACTCAGTGGAAGAAAGACATCTATTTCCACACATTTAATAAAAAAACAGTGGAAAATTATTTTGTGATCCATACATAAATAAAACACTGTTTAAAATTGTGGATGTGGATGTGAATTCATAATATTTACATAATCTGTTACATCTAATAATGCACCAAATCCATTTGAAGCTGTTCAACTTTGCATCATTCAGCTTTCATGAGGCCCACTACTCACCTCTAGCCCCATGAACTTGTAGTTTGCCTGCATATCACATTGGCACAGAGTCTCCATTTTAATTTCCATTGTGGCTGAGTCTGTCATTAAGAGTGCAGAAACAATGGCTAGATTGAGTGGTGCCACAGTAAACAGCTCCCCTGTGAATCCATGCACAACAGTTGGAGCATGGAGGAATGAGGGCTTGAGTGACTACATCATAGTTGATCTTGAGCTGCAAATCATATAATGACATTATTGTAACCAGTAAAAGCTCATTCCCACACAATGACTAAATCAGACTATAACGGAAAACGGTGTGTGTACTGCAAAGATGATAAGTGAGAAAGTCTTTTGGCCCTTTTGACCCTGCTGTGCCCTCGCTTTGACCTCTCTGTGCTGTACTGGGACAGGACAGATTGTGCCATTGTGGGTCCGTAGTGCCAAATGTTGTCTGCCAGTTGCTAAGCAAAGAGTACCAACCAGTTTTGGGACACTTCTCAGAATATGAGCAGTGAGGCTCAAAGAGACATTTATTGAAAAAAAAATGTTTATGTTATTATGGTTTGATGATAGACGGCATTTAAATGTTCTGGCATGGGCTGAACTGTTTGGAGTTTGTAATCCCTGTGTTTCACCAGCTCAGAGATCTTTCTGTACCCTCTTACATGTCCTTTCAACAAAATTCTGCTCTACCCCCACTCTATATGCCCCACGGCTCCTCCTCCTGAACCATCATCACTGACCCAATTCAACTGAATGACTGTAGAAACATTGAAGTAACAGTTTAAATGTTGGGACATTAACATCCTTGTTTTTTCCAAGAGGTAGATGGAAGCATTGCTATCAGACTAGTGTAGGCAATGTCCAATCCAAAAACTAAATCTGCCAATCAGTACTTCTAAAACCTACTAACACACTGTGTGTTGCTTGTAGGAGCTAAAGAACTAGTCAGCTATTTAATTCTAATTACATCGGGCTGATACTTATTTGCGCGTCACACATCAGGCTTCTGATGGAAGGTTTCCATCAGTAGCTCACAAGCTCACCGGTGGGCCATTAAGGCAGGATTCTGCATTTGAATGGTACAAATCACTTTCTACCCTCTGGGCAAAAAGGTAATTGCAACGTTTTACTCCAAAAGTGCCTTTTGTAATTAAAGTGTTTTTGCAAATAAACGTATCTGCTCTCTTGCTGAGAGTTAAATGAAAATACAAATGCCGGAAACGGGGGAAGATAGCAGGGCTCTTTCTAAAGATCCAGAAAATCTGCCTACCAACAGACAATAGTGTTTAATCAGTATAAAAAACAACAAATTGTGGTTAACGTTGAATTAGGATATTTTGATGCCTTTGGGGGGAAACAAGACGTCATTTTCCAACTTGTTACCAGTCTTTTTGGTAAACTAGGATAGCTGTATGCAAATTCTTTGTTGTTCATTCAAACTGTTGAACGCTCTATTTTAGAGGAGACCCATGAGTACAGAAAACATAAACTGAACTTAAAAAAAACATTAATACAAAATGTATAATATGTACAAAAGTTGCAAGTACCAAGCAAACAGCACTGTGATAGATCACATTCAGTGGATTAAGTTTGGAAGCAACAGCATGAGCACAGGGCATATCTCCACAATCTCCAATAATAAACAGACACTATGCTACATTATACTATTTTCTTGTTATCGTAGGAAAAACAGGTTCTGTTTCAGTATAAGAATCTGATTTAACTTTAGTTTACAAGTAAGTTGTTCTAAGTCAGTCTTGTAAAAAAAACTACCGTCTAACCAAATTCCCAGATATTTACAACGCTGTATGGACAGTGTCAGTTAGTTCGAGTATGGATCGACTAGGGCCATCTGATGTCTGAAGTGCACACATTTTGTCTTATTGGTGATTAGGTCAAGCTTTATACAGAGATGTCGCTGGCATAAAAATGAGTGTTGCAGTACTGAATAGGGAAGTAAACACTGTATCAATCATATGCAGAGTAAAAAGGAAATTAGACTAAAATCCATCCTCTGTAGTTTCATACTTACTGTACACACATTAAAGTGGTATCAGTCTTCTCTTCTGTCAGCAAGAAACCAAAAGTATACAGTATTTCCCAACATGTCCCAAAAATAACATTCTTCCTGGTCTGCCATGACGAATATGTTTCTAATCTATTAACATCGTGCCAAACTAGTGATGAGCGGATTGGCTGTGTCATTAATAAAATGCCATATAAGACAGTATTTATGTAGTTATTTTCCACTGCAACAACACGTACCAGTAATGCCTGTTAAAGGAGTCAAGTGAGAGCTAAACTGCTTTTATTACCTGTCAGTACAACACAAACAGTACAGTTTTGAACCAGCTTTTCCACTCAATTGCACTCAGTGGCCCTGTAGTAGTTGACACTGTCAGCAAACAATTTAATGGACCAGTAGTCTGTATACTGGCAACCATTCGACTCTCATCTTTTTGTTGTGAGGCTTTTCAGGCATCATTCCAGGCAAATGCCGTATAATGTTAAGGCAAACACCATGTTAGGAGATGACTTTCCAATTATGCACATGCAATACATATTCAAATTTACAGCATTTCACTGTCCTAAACCGTGTCAGTATGCTTAGAGTATCATCAGCAGGGCGTCCTTCTCAGTGAGTCAGAGGAGAGACTGTGTGCCAGCTGTCTCCAGACCATTACTGTCACTGTTACTTAAGACTCTAGCCACTCTCTCACATTTACACACATAGCACTGTAATCACAGGAGGATTATGCTCCCCGTTTGGAATCTCACCCTCTGAGAGAGTCTGCATTTGTGAATGAGTAGATTACCTTCAGGTCTGCTCTGACTCACTCAGAAATGACAGGGCCACTGATTCAGTTATAATCAAATAATTATAATGCAACAGGGAGGAAAGAAATGACAGATAGAAGACGTTTAAAATTCTAAGGTGCACTCAGGAGTTCTCTTGTACACATGTTAATCTAAATATGCTCATTCACCATTTCTTGCAGGGTGGCATGATAGCTCAGTGGGTAGGGCAGTTGTCTTCAAACCCAAGGGTGACAGGTTCGATTCCCAGACTCAACAAGCTAAAATGCATTGGTGTCCTTGGACAAGACACTGATACCCTGACCCTTGGCGCTTCACAGAGGCAGCTTGTCCACAAGGAATTTCAAGGTTTTTGTATATTCTTGAGGTTTGGATGCAGTTTAATTTCTCATAAATATGTGTATAGCTGATTTCCAGTAGTATAAATGTATATAACACCAACACAACAAACAAAACAAGGAACTATTTGTAAAGACATTGCTCCATCGAGTTATTAATTGATCAAAACTCCACATTACATCCTTAAATTGATAAAGATCTTCTTTTATGCCTCCTTTTAAGGAGTGAGGCTCTACTTGTGTGAGTCACTGCAGCTGGGGTTAATCAGAGTAAGTGAGAGACAGGGAGTGTTGGCATGACCGGGTGAGTGATTGAACAGAGAGATCAGGGAAAAACAGGGACAGAAGGAGAAAACAAAAGAAACATAGAGACAACAAGAATCCAAAGACATTTATCGTGACAGATATCTCAGGAACGCTTGTAGGGAGTTTTTTCAAATTTGACACAAATGGTCACTTGGGGTCAAGAATGAACTGATTAGATTGTGGTGTTCAAAGCTCAAATGTCACTGTGACCTGACACTGTCCCATTCACATCAATGCCATATCTCAAAGCCTGAAAGTATTTTTCATTACATCTGGCACAAACATCCGCTTGGCGTCATGCATAAACGTATTAGAATATAAGTCTGGAGGCATACAACCATACAGATGTAATTCCAGTACTTTCAATTTTTACACTTCTTAGTTAAAAAAACATGGCTAAAGATGAATAATGTCAGTTTACCCATCACAAGTGGTGTACATGCTGCAAAAGACATCTTCCAAAGTTTTCCAAACAAAACACAGAAGTGCTGTACTAAATAGCCTTTAAGCAGTGTCATTTACTGTGTGCAATATACTTTTAAATGTACTTGGCTGCAGTAGTACCATGATAACAATAATCATTACGTAGTAAATAGTTGTACATTTAAAATCCTGCTTGTTCCCAGTACATTATTTGCCATATGGACATATAAAGTTCTTAGCTATTAGCCAGTTTTTGGAGTATTTTGCCCTAATCTGACACTGTAGCAGACATCTTGTCTGCACTGAAACCAGAAATGTTATCTTAGACCTCGGGACACCTTAATGCCCAACTATTAGTTATTAATATTGCAGACTGTTAAAAGTATGTAACTTCCCTTTACCTAGGAAGACATATTACAGGCAGATTGTTGTTTTACTGTGATTCTTGGACAAGTGTCAGTCTGTTAAACCACAAAATTTCCAAAAGAAAATTTGGAAATACATCTGACAGAAGTCAACATGTGGCTGCTGATTGTAGCTGTCACTGATTATGTCTTACATCTGGAGAGCACATGTTTTCAGTCATCTATGAGTCAAACACTTCAAATTAACAAATATTGGAAATAAATTGTTTCTGGAATTAGATCAAGAAGAAGAAAGCCTTAGTCTGCAGACTAATCCTAAGTGTGCAAAACTGACAAAAAGAAATGTTTGCTGTCATATTTACTATTTAGCTCATCATTTACATACCCTGTTAAGTCAAATGTTTTCAGTTACTGTCACTTAGATTATATTAAATTACCTTTTTACATCAACAGAAAAGGCCTCTGCTGCTTTCTACCAAGTCTCTACTCTCCCATGCAAAGCTAAATGAGAACAATGTGTATCTCTGTTTGATGATAGTACTGCTCTCCTTGGCCAGTGCAGAACACAAATTGTAAGCTGACCGCCTCACCCCAAAAAAACGAACATAAAAGCTCAGTCAAATATACACATTTGCAGTGAGAAACAGAGCTACAAACACAAACAGAATAACACAGATGTAGATCACAGACCCCTCTCTCTGAAAACACACATTCACACACCCTGTATCCCACCCAAAAAGGAAATGACATGACTTTATCGACAAAAACAACAGCCCTGCAGAATAACTTTAACAAACTTTAAAAAACCTCATGTGCAAATTCTAATAACTTGAACTTGAGCCATGATAATCTTCCTTCCAACAAAACTAATCATTTTATACTTGACTGCTTTTGTTCAGTGGCCTAGTTTTTGTAAGGCCTTGTTTGCATTAAAAAGTCCTTATATTGGACACAGGTGAAGATGTACGCATGTCACCCACTCACCGCTTACACCCAACAAAAGCAGCTGGTTCAGTTGACCCAATACATCGACACAGTGTGTCACAAACAGTTAGATCCAAACCTTTAAAATGCTTCCTGTGTGTGAGCCAGCATCTGTTTTCTATTTATCTGCCCTGAAAAACGTCCGACCCTGGGTAAGGAAAGTACCTGAGAAAGAAGGGAATCATATTGGATGAGCCGTTGTAAAAAAAAAAAAAAGTGGGAATGCATGCTAATCACACTTTGGAAATGCTTTTAGTGATGGTAATTCGCCTTGGTCATGGACAAGGGAAATAGCCTTGAGAGCATGGTTTCTGATTGTAGCTTCCATACATTTATCATAAATCTACAAAACAGGAGTTTCTGGTTAAATTTCCATCCTCTGCATTGAGTTAGGCACAGTTCAATTCAATTTAATTCAGTTTATTTATGCAGCACATTACATAGCAAATCATAAACAAAAATATCTGAACGGACTTTAAATTGTAAAATTAAGAGCATACAGAGTTATACAACTATAGGAGTTATACAACTATAGTGACTTACATAACCCCATAAATCCGGTATAACTTGCTTTAATGCTTTGAGCTTTGCTAACGTGATTTTTCTTACTAGATCTAAATGTCTATATCTGAGCTGATGGGAATATCATTCATTTTGAAGTCATGAAGTTATGAAGAAATTGTGACCTGATGATTGTGCTAGATTAGTCAAGGGATGACTGTCTTCTGGGGCCAATAAATGTCTTCACAAAGTTTCATGATAATCCATCCTATGACGTAGTTCAGTCCAGGCCAAAGCTGTGGAGCTACTGACAGACTGACATTGACATATATAGAGCTATGCTGCTGGCATGGTTGTGAAGCAACAAGAGACATTGACATGGAAAGAAAAAATTAAGAAAAGCTTTCAGGATCTACTTGAGAAGCTATTACTTGGAGTAAACGCAGCGTCAGGTGTTTTTTGTCCTTGCAAATAAAACCTCGAAAGAAGCACACCAGCTGGTTCTTCTCCAAATGTTTCTCAGTCTCTCCTATGACTGACTGATCTCTTGAGGCTTTCTAAACACAAGCTATTTTTCTTTTGCTCAGCTTGTTATTTAAGACACTTTTTAATGGCTGAGTTGCTGCGTCTCCTATCTGGACAGGTTGCTTAACAAGTGATGAGAGCTGAACAGCGTGATGGCGCATCAAATTACAGCTGGGCAGGTCAGTCAGGTCAGGCACAGGTAACATCTCAAACGCTTACGTCAGGGTGGGGTGAATAAGTCAAATCAATGCTTTTCATTTTTAGGTTCAGAGGGATGAAAAGCACCCATCTCCTAACGTACGAGCTTTGAACAAACCTACAATTTCCTACTTTCCCCTAAATAAGTTAGTGATTGTAAAGGAAGTTGCTTCATCCAGTGGAGAATATTAACCTGCACTGTAACAATAAAGCTTTAAAAGGCTTATGACTTGCAGATGTCAACTTTAGCCCACAGGATCTAACAATGCTGTATGTCTAGCTCCTTAAGCCACATGAACTGCTTTGTGGTGAGCTTTCCATGTGTGAGTTCCCCCTCTTTAACAATGTAGCTTCAAGTGGCTGGGAAACTGCTATATAAATTCTCTCCATTATTGTCTGCACATGTCTTCTGTGCTCTCTAATTTGTAGACTAATGATTTAAACAGAAGGAGAGCCACCTGAAGTAGAGAAGACAGTGTTTCAGTCGTGCTACCACATCTTAAGACAGGGAAAAAAGGGTATGAATCTGACAGTAAATGAGCTCAGTTTTACTGAAGAACATCAGCCGTTCTGTGAGGAGACAGGAAGCACAATAAAAAGGGAAATATTTTATTATGCTGATTTGAATCCACCTCACAGAGTTGCTGAGAATGCCCAACAAGCTGAAACCTAATAACAGTGCTGTAGCCTGGTGATTGCCAGAAACGCTGAACTCTCAATCGACTGAGGAGTTGAATCATAGCTGTTTGACAGAGCGGAACATTTTCATGCTTCAACCCCCACCCCACCCCCACCCCACCCCACCCCCAACGTTTCCCTTTTTTTTTTCAGGTGCCCGCCTGCGTTTTCACTTTCTAAGCAGGAGCGTTCTTTACAGCCATGAGCTGTATTTACAATAAAATAGCATACAAGACACTTTGACTTGTTTTCTTGTCATCACTGTCAACAGGCTGAGCATTTCTCCTCCCGCCAGTGGAGGCTGGTGTACAGTACACACAAAGCACAGTCCCGTAATGTATACAGCAATACACAGAAATACCTATGGTGCATATATACACAAACTGGTTTCAAGGGCACTCAAAGATCACATTTGCTTCCGTCCTTTTTTTTTTTATTCTCATTGTGCCATGGTCTGTTTGTTCCAGGGGCATGGTGTCAGGAAGATAAGAACAACAATGCATGAAGGAACACAAGTGGCAGAGAACAGTTTATGAGAGCTTTTTCGAAAATGTGCATGCGATATTTTGATAAGAGAGAATGTAAACTATTTGGACTGTTCTCAATAAACATGTATCCATACAGCAGTGTCAACTGACAAAGGCTGTGCTCAGCTCACAAAGAAGCACACTATACCTTTAAAGAAGGTTACACAGCCAAAATAATTTTTTAACAAAACTCTGTCAACTCACTATTTAAATTTCTCTGCAATAAAAAAGATAACATTAATATGAAGATCTGAGCCAGCTCCGAGAGTGTCCGCATATGAGGAAATTCCTTTTATATTTTTCCAAGTATGTGAAATATTTTGGCCAGTAATAATAGATTCAAGCTGATAAAGTGTTTCTACACAGAGTGACATGTCATGTGTTAGACATTCACAAACAAATTAAACATTTCCAAGTCATCCTGATATTTTTATCTCAAAAGACTAACATTTAGCGTTTCTGTATCTTAAATACATCTTAAGTATGATTTATATTGCATGTGACTGTGAATATACAAAAACAGCTAACTTATTTCCCCCTTTGCCTCTCCGTCTAATGAGAAATCTGCATTTTGAAGGTTCCTCCCTTGTCGCTCTTTGGCCTGCTATGTTTTTCACTCTCTTCCACTCAAAACCCAGATCCAGACAATCACCAGGCGAGCTGTCATTCTTCTAGCCTCTGGAATTTCTGAAAGCCTCCTGATGATTTCCCACATAAAGAAGAGGAGAAAACAATGGCACGGCTTGTTTCTGACATTTTGGCTCAGATAGACTCAGCTCAGAATCATGGCTCAGACTGATTAGCATCCACGTTACTGTGTGAAGTACTGCTGCAAAAAACACAGTGGGAGACAAAAAGCTCCCACTGAACGCTTTGACTGTGGCTGTTTCAGGCCAGAGGCAACGACGGCGGTTTGTGTGCCATACACAACTCATTTGCACTTTTACATGCAAGATGCTGCTATGCATGCTGCCTTTCCATGCAAATGCATCTCAAATAGGTGTCCAGCATAAATGGTGGATTAACATTGATTTCAAGGCTTTCTGTGTTTTAGTGTATGCCTGCCTAATGCGTACACATGAGTAAATACAGGTGTGTTTCATTTTTGCGAGGTTTGTAATACCTCTGAAGCTTTTTAAAGTTTGGTATTGCAGCAAACTTGGTTGAAATAAGCAAACTATCAATCTTCTTGTCATGCCAGCTCTCAAGGGGACATGCATTGCCTGAGTAAAGTCTGGCACAGATGTAAAGAAATGTTATATCAACTTGTTGCTACAGACAGTTTTTACTTTTTCTTTTGCCTTCTTCCAGCATTTTCATTACAGTTGCAACCCTGCGCCTGACTTGTTTGGTCTTGTATGACAATCAGAGTGTCCCTGTTACAGTATTCTATGTGCAGCCCAGTATGGACACTTTCCTTATCTCTTGCTCTGTGTGTCTGAGCTTGTTTGGAGCATTCTTATCTTTGCCTCCCAAAACCACTGCATCAATTTGCAATCTGCACACAGCTTGAAGGAATTTGTTGAGTTCAGGGTATTTCTCTGAGGAGAAATTCAACATGCATGGACAGCACTGTGTTGTTTGACTTCGAGAGGCTCAAGATGAGTCTGCATGTACCCATAACCAAGAATACGCACAGTAGTAAGAGATACACAAATGTGTACAGTATATGTATATTTTATCCAATAGTAGGTAAAAAAAAAAAGTCTTGGGGTAAATTTTGTCAAATTTACTTTTCAGAGAATCGTTTATACTAAATATAAATTTGCCAAGAACCACAACGGCAAATCACAAGGTTGCTTAACATTATGACACACACGGGACACTTGGACCTCACACTGGGATCTCATGATATTTACAGAATGTGGTAAATATTGTAAACACAATCTTAACTTGATCCCACAACCTGGGTTATCGTATAACACAAGAAGAGACCTTGTGTTTAGTATGATTACCCCATTGATGTGTCTTCAAGGTCACAAATAAATCTTCCTACTTCCCTGATATTTAGTGTAAAGACATGTTATAGTCAGGGTGACATGGTGGCCTGAGGGTTACAGCACACAGCACAAATTGCAGCCAAGGCCCAGGTTCTTATATGCTTACAGAACTTTGTTTAATGTCACACCAACTTTCTCTCTCCCCACATTTCCTTGTATTTTCAATGCATACAATGCATAATAGACTTACAAAGTGCAATAATGTGCAGTCTAACTAAAAATATGAGTCTACACTTCTCATATATTATAGTGTCTAAGCCTCATCTTTATTTTGGTTAACTGGAAAAACATTGCTCAAGTTTAAGTAAAGCTCAAGAATTTTATGTATTTCCAAATAATATTCAGCTACAGCAATAAAAGGTGGAGTCTGTGAAGTTCAGGTAACATTGCGTCTCTGTTTGAAACTCATGGCTCATTACGAAGGAAACCACTTCTCAGTGGCATTCATCACACAGGCCCATCACGGGCTGCAGGTTTGTTTTATTTCCACTGACATAATTAGTTTGAATTTCTATCACCAAACTGCCCAGGAACAAGAGGTGGGTGCAGGTCTCAACAACTCCAAAAGCTTTAACTCCCCTAGATGGACATTTCCCAGACCACTCCAGGAAATGTACGTTTCCTTCCATGTATATAATTCTGACATCGAGAAACTGGTCAAATATTTGTTTCTCACAGCTGGGTAATTTTGAGATGATTGAACCAATATATCAGCAAATACAGTTATTTCCCTTAAGTACAGAAGCAAGGTTGAAGATCGACACGCCATTCATCTAAGAGGCCCAATAGTCATCACATTTTCATGTTTTTCTGTTGGTGTTAGTCGATATGTCTTTCATCTTCCACAAGTAAGCTGAAAAGAATTTATTGCTTATTCGTCTCTGCAATATATCCTTGCACGACAGCATACACATCATGGTTTTAATGGTACCTCACTATGACTTCAGTCCCTGAGTGACATGAAGTAAATTGGATGTAACTGAGGTTTGCCTTGCCCAGATGGCTCTGTGTGTGTGTGTGTGTGTGTGTGTGTGTGTGTGTGTGTGTGTGTGTGTGTGTGTGAGAGAGAGAGAGAGAGAGAGAGAGAGAGAGAGAGAGAGAGAGGCCATGTGTTCCACTGTATGATGTAAGGGCTGTGTTTCTCCCACCAAATCACACTCTGGCCAATGTCACTCCTATGCCTCGGGGAGTAAATATCCCTGGGAACCAAGCCCCTGATGAGAAAAACCTTCACCAACTAAA
This sequence comes from Ctenopoma multispine, assembly GCA_034779795.1. NCBI lineage: Eukaryota > Metazoa > Chordata > Actinopteri > Anabantiformes > Anabantidae > Ctenopoma > Ctenopoma multispine. The sequence goes on from JAUYWH010000016.1 coordinate 7,044,582, forward strand.
ATCACATAAGCATACACACACCCAAACCTTTCCACCAAATGTCACTGAAAATACTAACACAAAACCCCTGCACAAAATCATAAGTGACACAAATCTTGGCTTTGTAGTGTGGGACTCTGCTAGTGGAGAGATCAAGTGGCAGATAAAGTGTGGTCCAAACTAGCCACAGACATTACAAAGCATCAGATGTAGAGATGAACACCTTGACTCCTACACTGTACATACAGAAACCTGATCCAAACACAACTCCTCACATACAATTAGCAGTCGCTACGACATTTGTTGTGGTCCCATTTGGGTATATGGCCCAGCTTTAAATTAGACATTTAAACTTAAGCCCTCTCAAGATCTGAAGATCACTTGGGACTTAATAGAAATTGGGTTATGGGGAGGAGGGAGAAGGGTAATTTACAGAGAGACCATTAAGGACACATGCCATTTACCAAACAAATGGCATCAAACCCTTGCCCATTAAAAGGGAAATTGCTCGAAAATTACCCCCAAGTCAATTAAGCTCATTATTTTTTCTTCACTATTTGGGGGTGGGGTTGGCCTGCCATAAGGGAACCCAGCACCTTTAACAGTTACTTGTTTCAGTCACTGTGTCACAGGAGGTCAGAAGAGGGGGAGATGGGGGCTGGGACTGAAACACCTGCTAGATAACAGCGTGGTCACAATGCTAAATGCCGTGGACAGTGTCAGAAAACAAGACGATTTAAAAAAAGGAAGCAGCCCGCTTGTTGTTTTATGTCCACAACCAGCATTTATTTAGCTAAGCATAAAGACTGGAAGTGGGGTCAAACTCGGATCTGTCAGGAAACCCTGCTCAACATCTCTGCTAAAACCCACAAGGACCACAATCGCAATATGATGTGTCCCGGGTGTCCATCTCATTCACCAGGCACAGGCCAATGCTTAGCAGGCCTATACCTGGTATAGAACCATTAGATCAACTACAAGCTGCTACATGTACGAGAGAAAGACTTGTAACCTGAAGACTGTTTAAAATTTAATATGCAAGATACCCGTCCTTTGGCAAATAAGAGCTTTTTAATTCTTGTAGAAACTTGGTTGAACAGACAGTTTTACCGTTCTTATCAAAACCTGCCCCCTAAAATATAGCCTACCTAAAAGCAAACTGCTTTATAGGAAATAAGAGGGAGCGGAATAGAAATGATCTGTGTAGGTTCAACCGTCTGCAGAACTGACTAAGACAGACGCAACAGTAATGATAGTGACATGTCACTGCCTCATATATCATCACAAGTTACAACAGAAAAATCCTAAATGGTCATTTCATTAATCATACCAATAACTAAAAACAACTTAAAAACAAGCGAATTCCTGAGTCTGTTAGGACCTATATGACATGAGATGAAAAATCTTTTAATCGGTTTATCAGCTATTAATGATTTGCAGAAACAAACAAGGTCTCTGTGCTGGTTCTCCTCTACTTTACTGCTGCGTTATGGTATGCTGATGACACACAGCTGTACATATCTACATAACACTCAGTTGCAGATCTACTGAGATCCCTCATACCATGTCTGACCTTACAAGTAAAAGCAGATGTAACCAATCTTTGTGTTATGACAGACCCTGAATTGAGTTTTGCTTAAAACCGCTCATCATCTGAGAAATACTGCCAAAGAACGCCCCCTTTATTTTTTCTCAACATGACAAACAAAAACACACCCATGATTTTATAACAAGCAGATTTGATTACTGCAATGCCCTTTCAACAGAACTTCCCACTACATTAACTAATAGGTTGCAACAGATTACAAATTCTCCTGCTTTTAATTCAAAAAGAAAACAGAAGCATTATTATGCTAGTTCTGGCTTCTTTACATTTTTTCTGTGTAGCTTTTAGAATTTATATTAGTGTTTTTTTATTAGTTTATAAACTCGAAATGGCTCAGGTCCAGAATGATATCAGGTCTTCCAACTAACAGCTGCTTATTTAACACTGCGTTTTTTCCATTTATGCCACTAAACAGCCAAGTGGGCTTTACAGTCTGTGATAACAACCCCCTTTGAAATAACTATGTGCACAGATCACTTAGTAGATTTACATTAAACAGTCAATGGCAACATTATTTGACAAAACTATTCATTTAATCTGAAATAAAGACCTGTGAAAGATCTCAGTATGTGCTGTACGCAATTTACAAACATGGTTTCTCAAATGCCCAGCTCACAATAGGATATAATTATTACAGTAATTTTATTTATCTATAGGGGTAAATGTTGGACACAATATATTACATTATTAACATAGCTTTTTTCATTATTTCATGATGACACAGTCATCGCATTTATCAATCAATCTATCGCCGCTGATTGACTTGAGAAGTGATAGTTACATGAGTATTAGAAACACAGAGAATATGTCAATATGTTATGAAAAATACACACGATTTAGTTTTTTCTCATTTCTAAAACACTGAGGCCACTTAAGACTATTGAAAAGCACTCTGCAGATAGGTCCCACCACCTTCTTTAAGTGCAATGACAGAGGGTTATTTGGACTGCATTACTTACAGGCACTATACCATTAGAGAAAAAAGGGCACACTGTGTCACTCGCAAAAGTAATTCAATCTTTTCCTTTAAGCCATACTTGATTACTGCTGCTCATAAATGCACTTAGGTTAGTTGTCCTGTGGGTCTATTTATCAAGTAAGAAAGGTGCTCTTAAGAAATATTAGTAAATTTAGCAATACAGTGAACTGTTCTTGTGAAAATACATTGTTAAACTGGCTTTTTATACATCGCTCTATGGTGAAGGGGAGATTTTGTTCTTACTCGTGCAAGGATGGTGAAGAAAAAATGCTTTTTCAACCAATTTTTGCTACTGACTTTCTCATTTTACTCCTCCCTCATAGTCTGACCTTGACTTTAAAATGATGATGGCCTCAAGCTACAGAGGCTGTTTGAAAAACATGACACTCTTTGTACAACTTAAGTGTACACACAACATACAGTAAAGTATACACATGCTGAAGTTTATATTTATGTGCACTCTACAGAATAAACAGCAATATATTTATATAAGGAAATTTATACAGTTACTACTAAGTCTCGTTGATTAATTAAATAACAAAATAATCAAATTGGATTATCAATAATGTATCACATTTCCATAAAAAAACACCAGCACACAAGTACCGGACTGTGTGTGATGGGCAGAGGTTGGAAAGAGGAGGAATGGGGAGATGGGGGAGGTCTGCTGAGTCTGTTTGCTGTTTCTGTGCTCCCACCATCATTTAATTCCCCAAATGATGTGTGTAACCCAGCTGGTCTTGTCCTGGGCTTGGATCAGAGAATACCGTAGGCCGCCTTTGAAGGGATCACGGAAAAGACTCCTGCTGATAAACAAACAGAGTTCAAAACCTCACTGGCTGGAGGTTAAAATGCAGGGTAGAGGACTAATTTTAAGAACTGTGGCAGCTTTCATGGATCAATGTATGTGGGACTGATATAATGATAAGCCAAACATAGGGAGACAGAAAACGAGACAAGGAAAGTGACTGAGAAAAGTGGTGAATAAACCAACAGACGAAGGAGAGTGGATGAAAATCAGCACTGGACCTTCCACTTGATTAATACTCAATAAACTCTTTTTTTGCAGAAAGGACTGAAGACTAACATACAGTCGGCCATTACTTTGATTATCGGAAACAGTACCCTGGGGATACAGAAAGATGTAATATGGGAATGAGCCAGTGGGAAGACAGCGAAGTAATCAAGAGAAGAGTGAGAATAGGACACGAGTGTCCCATTTACCAAGATAAGACAGACACTGACAAAGGCTGTAAGACTCACGGAGGCAGGGGTCAAGGAAGTCTGTGCTGGGTTTTAAAGTTACTATATTAACTGTAGCTAATTAAAGACTTTATTACCTGTGCAGCACTGCTATATCACATTAATACAAACTAAAAACTAAAATTTGAGAATGAGGATGCAGTTGCTAACTTGTGACACATTTTGTGTTTGTCAATGCTGCTTTACTGTTTTCTTTAATATCTTTACAAATTTTTCTTTTCATACTTTTATTTCACCTCTTTTTTTCATGTATTTGCATAACTTTTTATTATCTCTTTCTTTTCATCCACTGTGTACTGAATACTTCTCATTTTGTGTGTGTCCTTGGTTTGGTTTGTTGCTTTTTGTCTGCTTTAACTAACTTAGCTTAACATAGTATGAGACCATCAAAGACTAAATCTTAATATGTACCTTCAGTTTTCATAGGGAAAAAATGTAGAAGACATAGTCTTTATTTTGACTTTTTATGTACGTATGTATACGTATCTGCCTCATGGATATACAGTGATACATCCTAGCTAGATTACACCCTACTACTTAAACAAAACAAGCAAAGTTCTGCTCTCCTACTAAGTCAGTCTGTGGCTTTGCTACAGTAAAATGCTTTCTTTTCCATGTGCGTATGTAAACTAACTGACCTGACCTCATGATGCCACTGCTTATAAACCAAGCAGGTTTAAGGTTAGTTGGCTTTAATGAGGCTTGGTACTACTGTTAATTTAGTTCTGTGGAGGATGAATAAAAGAAAATTATCTCAGATTTTGTGTGAAGAAGTGTGAGGGAGGTAACAACCCTCTAAAGATCAATGAACAGCAGCAAAGGAAGAGGAGGAGTTTATGTTGACCAATCCCAGCTGGCCTTGGGGATCAGAATTTGACGCAAACCAGGAAGCCACCTGATGTGAGAGGGGTCAGATAAACGCAGCAGAACTGACGGTCACACGGGACAGGTGCTTCCTTAATGATACACATCACACTCGCACGTACACACATACACAAATACACACATACTATACTATATTAGGCTTGTTGCTCACCTCCCCCTCAGCTGTGTCAGAGGCTTTCCCAGACATCTAGCCCACGCACACACACACACACACACATATGCATCCTCAGACAGTAGAGGCGGGGCACGGAGGACAAGCAGGCCAAGGAGGACAGAGGACAGGGCACGCACGCAGACAAGCCTGAGTGTGTGCCTTGGCAGGAAACTCTAGAGAGCAGCCTCTGCTATTTTCTGTCCACCTCCATGCACTCAGTTTCCATTTTGGACAAAACAGGTAGGAAGAAACACGTAAGCATGGAGCATGATGAAAAGCTCAAATAAACCTTGAAGATGGTTTCAAAAGCACCAAAACAGGAATGTTTTACGTATGAGAGGGATTTGGATGATTGCTTTTATGTTTCCTCCTTGCAGTCTACGGGAAAGCATACATTGCATACCAAGTTAGGAGCTCCTGCCAGGCCACTCATAACATCACTAAACTGTGAATGAAGGGAGATGTCTATATGTTCAAACCGTATAAAACCTCAACACCAACACATTTTTTAAGAGCATCACAAGAGGGGCGGGCTCGGGTTATGGAAAAGAATCGGGAGAAGGGGGATGATTCTCAGTGCTGAGATGTACACGTATGCAAAGCTGAATCCCCTGATACATACTCAGCACACATATACACACGCAGACACATTTGGAACTTATTAAACTTCTGACCTGAGGAGGGCTGCAACCAAAGATGAGCAACTACTTATTCTGATCCAAACTGGGCTATACGTCTTACTGGCTTCACTAAAACTCTGTGGATGCCTAAAAAAAATCCAGTACAGCAATTTACTAAATCATAGGAAATAACTAATTATACAGTGTATACCAGAAGTGCATCCTTTTGTTAGCATGTCATCCCAACAATTTTAATAGTAGTTTTGCTGTTGACAGAAAAAGAGCTTGGTCATTTAGTTTTGGGTTATGGTAATGTCTCTAAGATATGATTACAGGCACTACTCTTACTCACCAGGGACTATTTATGGTGAAATGGGGAAAAATGGGTTTGGCCACAAGTCAAAGAGACCGACACCAAAAAGCTGAAGATGCTCTGGAGAGCTTAATTTAAATATTTTCTTACACACTCCCATGTGTGCAGAAACTCTCCAATATACTTAAACTTTAATCAAAGTTTTCTCAGAGGAGGCATTTGAATATACACAGATGAATTTTTATGAGAATGTGGATGATGGGGGAAAAAATGAAAAACTCATGGCTGAAGGAGCAGCAGCAGTCAGTTTTATTACAAGAATGTTTCATTGTTTTTACAACAAAAAAGATTATGCTGAGGCCCAGGCGGGCGGGCTAACAGCCGGCTGCTCAGCCCCACTTAGAGTGAACTAATGTCAGCCTGGCGTTTGTTGGAGAGAGTGTCAGTTGGGCACAGTGGGATCTTTTTCCCTTTTGTTTGTTTTCAATGGCCCATAAACAGTCTGGATAAACCAACAGAAAAAAAAGACCTCCTCTTTTAATGTAATTTTTCTGCATCTCTCTCTCTCACTCCCTGTGTTCACTTGTTCTCTGGCCTGCAATGCTCTAGCTCGTACCCACAAACACTATGGGATTGTTTTGAGCTGTCTGGCGGAGGAAGGAAAGCGGTGTGAGAAAGTGGCTGTTTTTTTGGAGCGGACAGGAATTGGCCTCACGGCGCACGGTTCCTCTCCTCGCAGCGGGAACAATGCCGTGGCGTCACAGCCCTGCGCTGACCCTCGCTGTTTCACATGGAAAAATGTTCCCAGAATTCCGCTCCCAGGCTTGGAGGTATAAGGCCGATAATGGGGAGGGAGAGAGAAAAAGCAAATGAGTGATGTCAAGGAAGGTAAGAGGAGAGAGGAACCGTATGCTACCAGGAGCATTTGTAGCCATGGCGACCTCAGTTACACCTCCTGAAGCTGATTAGTTATATGAAGGAAAAGGAGGTGTGGCCTTAAATCATGCCTCCAAACAGCCAGTTACATCATCCAGCTGGGAGGACAGACAAAGCTCACCCTGCCAGGTGAACTGTAGTAAACTACAAATTCAACTTATTGCATTGCAACAGTGTCGCCCCCTTAAATCTGCAGCTTCACTTCACTCTCCTGCTCATTATTACATTGTTGCCCCTTCCCGCTCTTTGTATAAAAACTAATCAGACTAATCAGCCGTTGTAATAGAAGATGTGATATTGGCACGCAAACGTCTAGGGAAGTACAGCTGAAGTAAAACAAAGTATTTGCTGTTCTTCTACTGATGTGGAGGCTGGGATCTGAAAGCCACTAACAAGGTTGTGGTTGGCTCAGATTGGCAGACCCCAGCAGGAAGAGACCTGGGTGGCGTCTTGGCAAGCTGTTAGCTACTAACATTTAGAAAGTAAGGTTTTGGAAATAAACAGAGAAAATATGCTTACACTATTTTTTTTCTTCTTTCAAACTTTGGAAGAGAAAAGCAAAGGCAAACGATGACACCATTATCCTAACGGTCCATTTTGAACACTTTTAGAGTATACTCCTTTAAGAGGACTACATGGGCATACTCCAAATAGGGTGTTTATTATGCTAAAATTCATTTGATTACAGCAGATTATACTGAATGTCACAGTTTTAAGAACTATACCTCTTAATAATAGCTTTTGTGAATATCAATCACAACTTTTTCCAGCTCTAAAATTAATTTTACCTAATGTCCTGATAAGTCAGTCAAAAGTTATTCAAATCTAAGAGAAAGACTAGATTTGGTTTTTAAAAACAGTTGATTCAAGTGATACTAAAAAGAATGATGAAAAGCATTAGGCAATAAGTCATTTACACCAGCCACAAAACTAAACTATTGTGCTGCTTTAATGGCTTTGCCAGTAATATTATATCCCTACTGCAGCATATGCGTGGTTCACACATTAACCATTTTATATGCCCTTGTGAACCTGAAGTGTTTGCATAAAACCCAAGTAAAATCTGTGCTGCTCTTGTAAAAAAATCATAAAGAACACAGAGGAACACGGGGCAGTGTGTGGCCACAGCTCGCTCAGGGAGGATCTGGCGTCATAATGTGTTAAAAGATTAAAAATATCAGAGGAATTTGACTTTTTTTAAGTATGGTGATGTTTTTCAACCAGTGCTGTCCTGCGACCAACTATTAGGATTTAGGAAGGACTAAGGTACGTGGTTATAATATATTTTATTTAAAATCAGTACTTCTGTGTTTACTTGTCCAAGGTGAAAGTGACCTGAACATCATAAGCAGAACAGACTCTGTGAGACTCAAAAGACACGCTTCAGAGGCACACAACGAAACATGCCGATTGGGACAATAATATGGGTAGTAAGGGCAGCGCAGTGAAGAAATTTGAGAGGCTGATATGATGAAACATATGTATTCTATCACTGCATTAAAAATAGCTGCACCAACACCCTCTATATCATACTGAGCTGCAAGTAAAATGATCCAAAAGCTCAATTAACCAGCTAAGAAGTAAACACAGACGTCAGGTGGACAGTAGACGTGGATGAGATCAGCATCAGACAAGAGATGAAAGAGGAAGCTGTCTGCGATCTTAATAAAAGGAATAAAAGCAGGACATTGAAGGAAGGAGAGGAGAAGAAGGAGGGAAATGGGGGGGGGTTGCCTGCCCCCCGCTCCTCTATTTTGTTTTAACAGAAACTGGCAGCACAGTGCCCAGCCTGGTTGGCACTGAAGCAACAAATGGTCTCCACCCTTTGCAATGATCGACTCTGATGGAGCCCCAGAATGAACAGTGCACTACCAAACCTCTGTTTTCCCTGCTGCGCTCCACTATCATATTCTATCTTAACCACTGCAACACTGAAATGGCTTTTAATTACAAATTTAGTTTTTTATCTCTGCATTGATAGATATGGAAACAGCTAGCCCTGCTCTGCCCAAAGGAAATAATATCTAAGCAGTAGTGTGTTGTCATTTTTGGGGGTAGCTTCATATTAACCATACAGGCATCTGAATGGTCTTGATGTTCTCATCTTACTCTGAGCAAGAAAGAGAATAAGTGGATTTCCCACTGTTTCTACCAGTCGTTTACTTAACCTAAAAATTCCATACAAGACAGCATAGTCCAAAAGTGATCAGTTATACTGACAGTCGATAAAAGTATGCCTCTGTCCTGACACATTATACAGTTGTTTATACCTCCCCGCACATTTTGAAGAATACTTATACACATTCCAGTTTCTGCAGTGACCAACCCCTGTCAAAATAATCTTTACAACCCTGGTTTTACACTGGCTAGAGGGTTTCTTGTGCAAAGAAACTTTTCTACTCACATGTACGAATGCAAGACATTAAAAAGAGGAAGGTCAAAAATGTGTAAACTGTTCTTAAGTGTGCTCAGTAGACAAACTAATTGTTTATATGTTGTACTAAAGTTTATGAGGGTTGCAGACACCAGACACAAACAGTGTCTGAACATTCAAATGTGCAAAATACAGTATATTGTTCTGGGACATTCTCATATATTGCACCAAAAACAGAAAGATATGATACCACTTGGCTACAAGTAAAAAAGAGCCAGTCATGCATGGAACAAACTGTTTTACTGATCCAAACTGAAAGAGACTGAAAAATGTTTAGATCCACTGTTATGTTGCAACTGACGGATGACGGATGCAAAACACACTGCGGAACATGTCTGACGAATTTATCCTCTTCCGTGCTGCAGCTCTGCTTTTAATATAAAAAACACTACAGTTGAATTATAAGGTTAGAGGTTAGGAGATGGCTTGACACTCCTGGTAAATATAGCTTACCTTGGTTCCCACACCGTAAACAACCTTGTGATGTCAGTGATAATCCCGGGTCCAGGATGAGGGCAATAAACAGGAAGTGGCTCAGCAGCAAGCTGCATCCCATAATAATCAAGACAAAACACAGACAAACAATCCAAAATCACAGCAAGACACAAAAGTGACAGATAACATGGAAAAGCAATCCCAAGTCTCTGAACAAACTCACAACAAGCCCAAAAGCAGCACACTGGAAAAATACAAACAACCCACACTCGTAAGTTCAAAACCTCACCACAAGAACACAGAATATCAAATGCACCAATTTACAAAATCAAAGACTTAAACCCAAACAAGCCAGTAAACAGAGACTGGGACATGTAGAAACAACTAGAGATGTGTGCAGAGAAGGAAATACAAAGATGTAAACATACATCGAGTGTCAAAGGTGTTGAGGGTAGCGTGCATGTATCAGCTATTCCTTTATGTGGTTAACATTAATGATTCAAGCCCCCACCACCACCACGTACACACACAAACACAGAGTCAGCTACCACTGCATGTAAAATGTGGGGAACACTGCAGTGAGATTGTTGATTGTGTTTTAGATATAATGCACATCAAAATTGAATTTGAAGTTACATTTGATATTTATAAAACAGCTATTTATATTTAAACGACATTTAGCATTTGAGTCTGGCTTCCTTTGCTAAATAAAAAGTTGTTGTTTAAAAATGAAAAAAGTGAGGTATCAAACATGGTAGATACAAGTAGGGTGATAAATGAACTAAAACCCTGAGCAGATCTATCGTGAAGAATTCCATTTATTCTTATACTTATATTTAAGTTTTTTTGTAATATACAGAATGATGAAGTCTCTGATGCCCTGTGTTATTTCATTGAGTCTTTAAAATGACATCTTGCTCGACCCTTCTGCTGACAGACAACGTCCTAGGATGAACTCTGGTTATGATACTGCTCACAGGAATAGATGTTTGTCTGGAGCAATTCATAGTTCTTCCTTCATCTGAGACTGACAGAATCACTGAGCCTGTGCAGCTGTTAATCCTGTTCCCTCCCAACTCCAACTACTGACAACAGTCACAGGAGGAAGGAGAACTTGAAAGGAAACCTCTGTGACTGTACTTCACACCTATTTCTCTGCCTTATACACATGGATGCACATACACACTTTGTTTGTCCCCCCCTTTCATACACACACAGACAAACACACAGCTGCCTGGACACTGAAGATAAGGAGCTGGAGCTGTGAGAGAGAGGGGGGGGGGGGGGGTTGCTCAGATGAAGTATGTGTGTGTGTGTTTGTGTCTGTTTGTGTCTGTTTTTCTTTTTCAGCAGAGGGGGAGAGGGGCTACACTACAGGACGTCCTGAGAATGGCGATCTTCTGAAACGAGGGACGAGGCACACACCACGTCAAGTCATACACACAGCAAACAGGGCTCGCATTCAAAACAAATGCCCCACGGGCTAAAATAACAGCATGACAGCTGATGGGAAACTGAAAAGACAAATGTCGCATCCATCAAAGCAAGCATTAAACACCAACTGTAGTAGTTGAACGTCCTTCTGGAAGAGATTCAAAAATGTGATAATTTATTATGGCCGATGCTCTTCCAATGACCAGTGGTTGGAGAAACAGCACCAACAGCAGCAGCTCAACATCGAAAGGGCCTAAAGATGTCATTAGCAGCAGGCGCACGCAGGTGCAACTGCCTCTCCATTTCCCTAACGACTGCACCATAGGAAGAGGGGCAAGGTCTCAGCAATGATTTTCCTCCTGGGTCCATGTGTGAGTGGGCATGTGTGTGTGCATGCACATGAGAGTGCGTGTGTGTGCGCGAAGGAGCTCTCAGCAGCAGCCTTCCTAATGGGATGTGTTGTATACAGAGGGGGGGCCTGGGAAACAACAGTGTAACCAAAGGGAAGAGCAGAAGGAAAACAAGGACCCCTCCCTGTCCAAGTATGGGACAAACATGCTCCACACAAACACACATACACACACGTTAACACACATGCCTCATCGCTTTCTTTTCAGGCTGATCTGGACAGGTGCCAAGTTCCTTCTGGACACCTTTCTCATGGGTTAGCTTAGTTGGCTATGTCTCATATTTGATAAATATGTTTTGATGTTACAGTAGATCAGACACAGCGCAGCTCAAGCTCATGTGTCCGATGATTTAAGTTTCAAATTAGGAGGACGATGAGGGCCACGTCTGTCTCTGAGTGCACTCGCTTTTCATCTCGCTTATTGTCTAATATGCCCTGTGTTTCTGAGAGCTTCCAGCCAATGACAGGCCTGGGATGGTAGCTGGCACGGAGCCCTTTTAGGAGCAGGTGCAGCCAGAATAGAAGATAAGGAGAACATGCTGACAGATCTGCTGATCAACTTAAAAACACTGATTGAGACGGTTGATGCAAGGCTGCATTTTGGCCGAGGGGACACTGCTGTATTATACGATACCCATGTGGGCGTGGGTGGCCCTGTGTGTGTGGGATTAAAAGTGGGGCGGGGAAGGGGTAAAATAATGTGTGTGTGTGTGTGTGTGTCTGTGTGTGTGCATTTTAGTCAGCTTTAGTGCCAGGGCTTCTGTGCGACATCGTGGAAAATCCTCCTCAGCAGTTTCCTGTGGGTCTCCATTATCAGGCCTCGTTGATAGACCAGCTTTTCCCCCCTACTTCCTGTCTCTCTTCCTCCCCTTCCACCCCACTTCCCCTCCCACACTCTTCTCAATCACATGAATCACCGCTGCCACGGAAGGGACTACAATCCTGGCAGCCACTTTAAACTACAATCCTAACTCACATACAGTTAAATGACTCTGTATACTTTTCATTGTGCAATGAGCTAATTCCCTGCCCTTGACTCCATGTAAAGCAATGCCAGTTAGTCGCATGCATTGCTGCATTATTGGGGACTTTATTTCATTACAGTGCTGCACGTAGTGATATTACAGCTTGCCCTGAGTATTACTTGAGACAAATGTTGAGTCATTTGAAAATAAAGTCATTCCTCCTTTCCTCTGTTGGATGTGAAACCAAGATGCCAGGCAGGATGGAGCTTGTCTTGCTTGTGCATCCTTGGCAAGCCCTCACAACTTTGCACAGCAAACACAACTTTTGCCAGGATTTCAAAGAAAAACAGCTCAGGACAATGTGCCACTTGAACTTAGAAATATGATACTGTTACACACCAATTTGAAAATTTCTTCAATATGTAAAGTTCAAGATTAATCCCCTGTGATAAAATCAGTATTTTCTTATTAAACTGTGGCTTTTTTAAAATAGCTTATTTTTAAATCTTTGGGGTCTTACTGCATTTCAACAGTGGTCAGACAACTCTTGGCAAACTACGTTGTTACCAAGACAACATCAACAAACACAGTCCTACCTGATGATGGGGGCTGAAAGATGACTGCTAGTCAATTACCACAGAGAATACGGTGAAAGGGGACTGAGCTTCAAATCTTTGCATTCATTTCAAATGAATTACTAGTGAATTGGGCAAGAAAGAAAGAACAAATAAGGCTATCGTTCTATATTTGAATAACACAGAAAGGATAGAAAATGAAAGGAAATAACAAGGTTAAAGGTATAAAATCTGACTACCAGTCCAAGTCCAATTAACATCACTAACTCTTTCTCTAAGCTTTCCATCAATCAATCATGTACATATATAGTAGATTGATCTATGGCAGCCATCATCGTGCCTTCCAGGAAAGGTAGAGCTGTTATTTGCTACAGGACGTGACACAGAGCATGTGTGGGGGTCCAGATAGAGAGGCAGAGGCCGATGAGAAAAGGAAAGAAAATAAAGAGAGGGAGGAAAAGGAAGCACTTAGGTGTGCTTGATATCCTATCAGCACCCAATACTCATCGCAGGCATGGAAAAACAACATGAATGGGATTCACTATTCAGTTAAAATAAGAGAGCTTGAGCAGGCTGAGCACATTTGGGACCGTGGATGGGTGCAGAGATCAAATGGTGGATGGATAAAAGCTTGGAAACAATACCCAGTTCCCTGTGTGTCTGAGAGCCAAATACACAGCGGCAATATGAGTTCCTTTTTGTTCTTGAAAATGCTCCTCAGATGTTTGACGCAAGACCAAGAGTAGGGGGCGGAGGGAGACAAAACAAACAGCAATTAAGGTAGTTTGTGAATCCTTTTGAAAGGCCTCATGATCCATCCTTTAGGAAACATCTGCCATATTGATGTATGAGTCCAGGAAAAGACAAATTCCTTCTATCCCTGTAAAAAAAAAACTCTGCAATGGTGAGTTGCCTATTTACCCACTAACCTGTAACTCTTCGAGCATGTGTACATGTGATAAAACACACACACAAACTCACACACAAAAGGTGAGTTTTTTGCTACAGTCCAAAATAAATCCCTCATAAACATTTATAGTCTAAACACAGATAACACCACCCCTATCACTTTGCTTTCAGCTGGAAATTCCAGACAAACCGTCCGACAGCGAAAGAGGATAAGAATATATCTTCTGAAGTAGAAAGCTGTTGCCTGTCTAGGGAAGAAATACTTTTCATAATCCCCAGCAAATGCTACAGAATTTATCTCCCATCTAGATATAACTGGAATGAAAAGAGTTCAAGCATCTCAGCTGTCAGTCCAAATATTCCCGAAAGGCCCTGAGAGGAAGCAGACAAAAAGCAAAAATATAACAAAAATAAAAGATTTACTATTTTGGAAGAGATGGGAAAGATAAAATAATTGTGCAAATTTACAGTGCACTTTCCAAACCATGAACACTGAATGACAGTAAAAGCAGGACTGGGGAAACACCACTATACTGCTAACCTCACTAGTCTTCAGGGAAATCATCTTCTTTGGAAATGCTGGAGAGATTCATTATACTATAAATCTCATAACTCAGGCTGCACAAGAAACTCAAGTGCACATTAGAGACACGAGAAGATAAATGCGAGACCTCCCCTACTGTGAAACAACAAGGTAATTGTTTCATTGACATTGTGCTTGACATATTTTATTTGTGTGTGTGTTCGTGTGTGTTTACATCCAATGTGTTTACTCTATACATTAAACCATATGCTTAGCTAGGTCATGAAATAGAAAACTGCAGAGAGAGGAAAACTTAATATGGCAGTTTTTTGGGTGACTTGTTGTGCAATAAACAGAAGAGCAGGCTGCAGTGTGCCTTTGTTTTTATGTCAACACTGGGCTGTTCAGACACAGAACCAGAGGACACACACACACACATGCCTAATTTTTAGTATTCCCCCTTCAATGTATGTCAACTGCTCCCAATGTAGTCAGCATTATTATGAAAAACTATGAAATACTTTGAATTACACTTGCTTTTTACTGAGGATAAAATATAAACCACATCTTTTGTACAGTACATAAAGCTACAAATAACAGCAGGTTAAACAGAGGAAAACAGTTCATTTGGTTCTGTACTAGGGCTGAACTAATAATTATTTTCATATAACTTTATAATAATAAAAGCAATTAATTTGTTTTAGTGCTACAGATAAAAAAAATTAGAAAGGCTTCATGTGAAACCTGTGGAGAAAGTGATTGAGAGTGGACACAAAAAAGTTGATGTTTGGTGCTGCTAACTGTACTAAAAATGTCCTCAGCAGAAGTAAACATTGACTTAGACAAGCAAGACTGTCGAAGCAAAACAGCATGCCGGTCATCTAATTTGGTTTGAGACGAGGCTGGGCTGAATGTGCCTGGTTACGGTAGCAATCGTGCAGCGCAACACCAGAGATCTCTTTCAGACTTTGTATGATGATATAATGACTAAAAAGACATGTCCAATGCAACCTCTACCTCCAGTGGACGAAGTGTGTGGGAGCATCAACGCTACCAAGAAATGACTCAGGAGAAAAGCAAAATTTGCATCTTGTTATTGGTAGATTTTTTCCGGCCTCTTATACACCAACTAACTTTGTGTGCAGACAGACAGGGAGTGGGAGATGGAGTGGGAGAAAGAGAGAGAGAGATGGACTGCAATGACAGGGAAAAAATAAGTCAACAGAATCGATATTTCTGTCTATCTCTAAGTCTAAGAAAGCAACCAAGCTTATGTTTAGAATCAAACCCTTTTATGGGCATCACACTGCTTTATATTTAGATTTGCTTATTTAGATGTGACCAGTGTGCATTTACTAAATGTCTTTTCTGTTAGATATTATAAATCTAAATCATTAAAAACATTAAACAGAAACTGATAGCAATCCTTTACTTTTAAAATTACATTAAAAATAATAATTAAGCAGGAAACATTTATTTACAAGAATAAGATTTGGTATATGAATAAGACTACACTTCTATACTCTGTTTTTCAGTTGCATTTCTGGCTTATTTCCATGAAACTCAAATTCAAATCTAACTGCATTATATACAGTAACATACAATATGTGTCAGGACTCCAGCTTTACCTCCGGTTCTCATGTCTTATTTTAAAACTACACATCCCCTCACTCCACACCTTCGATAACTCCAGCTTCCCTGCAATCAATGGTCAGTTGCTTTTACCTGATCTCCACCTATCCTCTACCAGATTGTTTGATTTCATCGTCTACTCTCCAGCCTGCCTTTCATTTGTGCCTTTTTGATCAACCTGGACCTTGTTTCTGCTACAGTTCTGTTGAAGAGCTCTGTAAATTCCCCGATCCCTAAAAACAGTTCATCATGGAGGTCGATGTCTCTGATTTCAAGGTAGGAGCAATCTTGTCGCAGAGAACAGATTATGACCAAAAATTACATTCCTGTGCTTTCTTTTCTAGACAACTTTCTCCTGCTGCAAAGAACCACTGCATCTGTGATTGGGAGCTCCTAGCAATAGATTGGCGCTGGAGGAATGGAGGCACTGGCTAGAGGGGGCTGAACAGTAATTTTTGGTTTATACAGACCATGAGAACCTAGAGTACCTGAAATCAGCCAAGAGACTTAACCCTCATCAAGCCTGTTGGACCCTGTTTTTTGAAAGATCCAATTTCTCCTTATTCTTTCGCACAGGAACCAAGAAAGCGGTTGTTTTATCCCGACTGTTGGACTCCAGTGAAGAACCCGAGAAATCACCTGAAATCACCTGAATTCATCCCACCCCTGACAGCCTAGCTGGGTGTCGGCCTGTTGGACCTAGAACAGGAGATTAAGACCTACCTAAAGAACCAGCCGGGTCATCTAGGTCCTGTACTGCCCATTCCTTTACGTCCCTGGACCCACATCTCTGTCAATTTTGTAACTGTACTACCCCCTTCAGAAAGTAATGCCTACATCCCCACAATAGTGGACAGAAACTCCCCACAGCTAAAGAGATTGCAGGGCTCTAGTATTATCATGTTTTCCATTTACATGACCGCCCCAATTACATCATCTCTGACCAAAGCCCCCATCAGCTGCAGCCCTGCTCCCGCACCCCGGAGCTAATAACAAATGGTCTGCAGCACCCGATTGCCAAATCGGCCAGAAAGTGTGACTGTCCACTGCAAATTAGCTCTATGCTTTTTTGGTCCATTTCCTGTTGCCAAAGTCATAAAACCTGTGGTGGTTCCCGAGATTTGTTAATTACTACTTAAACAACAGATCACACGGCAGATATCCCATCAGTCCCTGCTCCTCGGTTCTCATTAGCTCAACCTCACTTATCACAACCCAAGTAAGCTCACCTACAGTTTTGGTCTTCTGACAGTCTTTATATACTTATCCTGTATGTCCTCTTCAGGCTCTACAGAGCAATTCCAGCTGCCTCGAGACTCTCCGCCATCTACCCACCTTAACTGCATATTTAGCACTTTTGTTACCATTAAAACCTCTTAACTCTGAGACTTTGGTGTCTGGCATTTAAACCAGTTGCTAAACTGAGTGAATTGTTCACTCACATCACAATATGACTCATGTACTGTACTGTATTACCATGTTTGGGATGTGCACATAGCATGTAAAAGGACAAAAGCTGATAAGAATCTCACAGTTTTGGTCTAGAAATGTGTTTCTGTGAAAGAATTTGTTCTTTAATGTGTTTACAGAAACCTGTAACAATACAGAATCAAGGTCGCGCAGCAATACCTGGACACAATATCAAACTTTGTATTTGTATGCATTTATTTTTTCAGCCTGCCACTCATTTAGATAAGGTTAATTTACAAGACACAAAGTAATTTGGCCTGCAGCAGGACTGAACAGTTAGAGCAGAAGCCAGACTCGGACAACACTGGCCAAAGCAAAGATCCATCTGTCTGTTCCGTGCTGAGAGGAGCGTGTAGGGCATAGAGTGCACACACACGCGCACACACACACACAGACACACACATACATATATACACACACCTCCCATCGCCAGCTGGATAGGCGAAAGCAGCACTTGGGGAACAGTTGACACACTGATCTCTTTAATGGTTACATCCTCCACACCCAGCAGCCACGACACTCAGACACACACGCTTTCATTAGTTTAAACTGACTGACAGAAAAATACATATTGCAACATTCTTTCCCCCAGATTCACAACATTCACATGCAGTCCCTATTGCTCACACACAAACATATACACACTATCCTGTTATCCACCCCCACTTCCATGCAATCAGAGGCTCAGAATAGGAAGGAGGGAGAGGAAGCGGCCCTGCATTCACAGGCTGGGAACAAGGAGAAGGAAAAACAGCCGGAACCTGGAATTTACGGAGGAAAAAACAGCGACCATCCAAAAATACCTCAAGACCTTCTCTGCAGATAAACAGAAACATCATTACTCTCATCCTCCAGCACTAGGACAGTTTTCCTTACATACTTCCTTTTTCTCATCCTCCAATCCTTAATTCTGATTTTGGCTATTCAACATTGAGGAAACTTAGCAGAGCATTTTGATATTTGGTCAGTATGACTGCTCCTCAGATCATTCCTTCCAGTTTTCCTCAGTATTAAACAGATAAGAAAAGTCATGCAGAAGGTCTAACTATGAATCTCATTTGCCCCCGGACTAATCAGCACTAAATAGTGCAGCTGAGGTCCTCAATAGAAGAACAGACACCCAGTCAGCAGTCGAGTCTCTTAAATGTTTGACCCTTTATACACTTTAAATCTCCTTTACTGTCATAGCTTTCCAAAACAGTGGTGTAATAAGGTTTTGCATAGCATCCTAATAACACAATACCAACAAGCCAGTATGCAAATGCATTTTAGTGACATCTTGGTTGTTAAAATTCATTTGGAACACTAGGTCATCCTTTATAGACCTATGAAAATAAATGGTAAATGGTCTGCACTTAAATAGCGCTTTTCTACCTTTTCGGTACTCAAAGCACTTTACATTGCTTCTTATTCACCCATTTGCACACACAAGCACACACCGATGGAAGAGCTGCTATGCAGCTTGACCTGACACACCGGGGGCAACTTGGGGTTCAGTATCTTGCCCAAGGACACTTCGACATATGACAGGAGGAGCCAGGAATCGAACCCCCGATCCTACGATTGGCAGGCGACCGCTCTACCTCCAGATCCACAGCAACCCCCAAAATATAAGCTTTTCATTAACATCTGCTACTTTCAGTAGATATAAGTTAACCAGGTTTTCAAACTTGGTGGACAGCACCATGACAGAGCCCTTCCTGTAAGTAAGCATAGGGTTCACTGACCCTGAGGTCATTTCCTCTGACCTCTTCTTCCTAATTGATTCAATTTCCTAGCCATTGGTCTCCTATTAGGTTGTTCTAATAGCGCCAAACCTCCTATATAAGATCCCCTTCCTTTGTGTTCAGTAAAGATAGCATTTTCATGCTGTCCACTTCAGAGAACTCATTTTTATCTAAGCTTTGTCATCCTGTCTACAAGTCAGTAAAATGTGCATTTTTATACCTACAAAGTCCTCTCTAAGATTCCCTACGATCTACCATGACTCCTTACAACCTTAATTTTCAATTCAACTTTATTTATATAGCGCCAATTCACAACACAGGTCATCTCAGGGCACTTTACAGTGTAAGGTTTA
>JAUYWH010000016.1:7073193-7085897 GCA_034779795.1 Ctenopoma multispine
CCCCCCCCCCCCCCCCCCCCCCCCCCCCACGAGGGACAGAGAGAGATCTAATTTGCATACAGCTGAATAGGTATATCCCCCGTCCCGCACACTACACCCGCATGAGGGCGAGAGTGGGGCACGCGCCGCAACAATACGAGACACGCTGCCACAGAACTGTTAAACGCGGGGCGGGGAGGGGGAGGGGGGGCATGAAGGGGCACAAGCCACCAACAAGATGAAATGCACCCAAAATGACATATTATGGGGAAAAAAAGTTTGGACGCAATGTAGGCCTGTGTATCCGTGCGTAAAAGTAAACTACAGTGCGTTTTTCTTGGTGTTATTGGTGAAAATACATTTTGTGGTCGTATCATAAAGATATTTGCTCGGGTGGGTCGTGGATCTCATTTTCTTCTAAATGCTTTAGAAACACAGAAAATAAAACGAAATCCACCGCCAACCGCAATCAAAACAAACACTGGAGAGATTTCTGCTTTTAATCGCATTTCTGGTTTTCATTTGTTTGTGATACAGCCCGGGGGAGAGAAACATATGACACCACAGAGAGTGAAGGGTCTGAGAGGAAATAGTGCGCATGGCTCTAAAACTGTAGTGAGGGATAATTAGGCGTGCAATTGAGTGGAACCGAGGGCAAAGGGGTGCATGGAGTAAGTCAGTAATTGAATTCATGCTTTCCATTCGCGAAGTTTCTCTCCTTCATTGTCCTTACTCACTGTTATGTGTAAATGTGCGTCCGGCATATTGTGAGCTAAAAATAAGTCAACAGATGTTGAGGCTTGTTAATAATCGCCCAGTATCCATGGTGGTCAGTCAGCACAGTGCCAGTCGGTATTAAGTCTGGATAATTGTTGTTGGGTTGGAAGGGAAGGGGGTTGAATATGTAAAGTGGGCGGTGCCAATACGGTGACTGACGGTTTATGTAATGAGCAGCGCAGTGCAAGTCTATATATCTAGGAGGAGGCACGCTACGGTTCATTCACTAGTAATAAGACGAGTGATGAACATCCGAGGCGCACTGACGCACCAAGTTCAGCATCAAAACAAGCTCTGAGCAGCGCGCACACAGCGGAGTCACCATTGTGGAGTACAGTTGCATGCAAGGAGAGGACACCTCCGAGAGAAAGAAGCGCGACTGTGGATATTTGTCTTCCCTCACCTTTGGATAACTTGGAGATTGGAAACGCTGTTCTCTGGACGCTGTTGACGCACAACACAAGGGAGCTACGGGAGCACTCCCTGGGAGTGAAGACGGATTTATTTGTGTTTTAGAGTTTTTTTACCATTTGTTTACCTCGGTGTAGATACTTTGGAATAGAGAGGTTTTGCTGCTGTATTGGCTGGTGACGCGGCTGCCTTGGAGAAGCGAGAAGGATGGCAGCCTGGTTCACCTTTACCATCGCATTCAGCACCACCTTGATAACACAGGTATGAAGGAGGATAATACATCTCCCCCGGTGGTCCTGAGACCTCGGCGAAAACTCATGGAGAACCAGTTGTTTTATGTTTTTTTAATCAGCTAAATGTAAACGCACAGACGTTTTCTTTAAATGATATTTGTTTCTCTTTTAGGTATTTGGAACCGGTGTTTTTGAGCTTGATCTTCACGAATTTAAAAATCATAAAGGTTTGCTTGCAAACGGAAACACATGCAAACCAAACTGCAGGACTTATTTTAGAATTTGCTTGAAGAACTATCAAGCTGTGGTGTCGCCAGGTGACTGCATCTTTGGAAGTACAATGACACCCGTGCTGGGGACAAACTCTTTCAGCGCCAAGGACAGTGGCACTTTACCTAGACCAATTCAAATACCGTTTAACTATGGATGGCCGGTAAGAACGTGGAGCAGTAGATCCACTTTATTTGTTTTATTACAGCGACCACTGTTATGTTATTTCCAGGAAACTACTATGCAGTTTGGGAGCGCACCGATTATTGGTCAGCTCATCTAATCCATATCATTAGGTAATACTCTTTAGACAAACAGATTGGACTGTTTCGACGTCGTTCATTTCAAAATATACAAAACCATGCAATGATCAGTGAAATGCATTTCTTCGTGCAGCCATTAGCTTAATTTAAAATATCCATATGAAACAATGTGCAGTCTGTTAAATACGATAGAAACAATAAAATGCAATCTTGTCTCCTAATAGGATTTTAATAGGATATTAATCAGCTGCATGTGTTTTCTCCTTAGGGGTCATTTTCATTAATAATCGAAGCCTGGCATTCACCTTATGGAAACCTACCTGTAGGTAAGTGCAACACTTTGTGCCACAGGAGGGAGCTCTGTCTGCGCATTTAACACATGAGGCTTTCCAACTACTTCATGGTTTTGCACAAATGCATGCTCAGGGAACAAAAACACTGGACTATTTAATACAGCTCAGTCATTCAACATGTTTCTCCCCACCGGTTATTAATTGTTCATAATTTCACACATTTTCACGCCAATTCACTCCTTTGTTATGAACTTCAGAACACCTTTTTCATTCTTATAGCCAATACAATTGAACTTCCTCTGGTTTATTTTTGGCGTGGGAAAGAGCTGTGGGCTTTGGTGAGAATACACAGTGCCTGCCAAAAAACCCCTGACTACATCTTCCTGTATTTTACACCTTACTCTGTTCCGCCCTTTGGAAGAGGGGACTGGGCCTGGGAATGTTTTTGCTGACGGAAAGAAAGAGGAAATTTCAACCTGAGTTTATCTTTCATCTAAGCTGTATGAGATTTGATAAGGGATGCAGCTTGGTACTGGGCAGATTATTAAAATGAAAGTAGATGACTTTTGAACCCACAGCCATTTATGATTCAGTTCTTGACATAAAACCAAAAGTATATCAGGACATCAGCATGCTGCAAGCTTAAACATCTTCATTAATTCTGACTTCCTCCACCTTGTCTTTTTCCTCTTTCAGATACCAACAACCCAGAGTTTTTGATTAGCCTTTTTGCCTTCCAAAGACAACTGGGTGTAGGGACTGATTGGTCTCAGGATACGCAGATTGGAACTCAGACAGAGCTAAGGTTTTCATACCGGTTCATCTGCAATGAAAGCTACTATGGAGAAAGTTGCTCCAAAAAATGCACACCCAGGGACGACCGATTTGGCCACTACACCTGTACCCGAGATGGAGAGTTATCCTGTCTGGCTGGCTGGAAGGGGAAATACTGCGAAGAACGTAAGACTTCAACAGAACTTATTCTACTGTTAAAACCTGGCTAATATCAGCATGTCTGTTTGTTGAGTCATGCTCTGAGGTTGTTTCCCTTAAATTTTTTTACCTGATGGGGGGTCATACAGATGTTTGCAAATGACTGGCGTATAGCTGGGGAGTTAGTTATGAAAAGATCCCCTGATAAGATTGAGTTGTCACTTACCTTATAACAGCTGTTACTTCAGCTTGGCTTCCTCATGGTGACCTTTGAACTTCATCACTGGTTTATGCTCACAAGCCTTTTGTGCCTACAGAGAGGCACAAAAGGCTTGTGAGCATAAACCAGTTACAGATATGAATAGTTTCTAAGTTGTAAGGTGACCATCATCATTAAGACCATGAGATGTTGAGCAGTCAAAGTAGAGTTGACATAAAGATATCTGGCAAACCTTATAGGCAATTTTGGTGCAGAATGTATTTTCAAGTATCATTGCCTGATGTGTAATTGCTTGTGGGTTTGTGATCACTGAATATGAGTTGAGGGTCAGACAACTCATATTTAGCCAAGTGCAAACCCACTTGGCTAAATCATAAACCAACATTCCCATGTTTTGGACAGCTCTGAATGAGCCTATAAGGGCGCCTGATGCCATTTGGCTCCAAAATAACCATGGACCATTTCACCAAAACAAATTAATCAAAGAGTAGATTGGAAAGAGGCACCAGGAGAGTAATTGTTACCATGTGCTGGATATGTGACCACAAGGGTGACAGCGGATCTGTCATCCATGTCACTTGGTGGTGAAAGAGAAATTGGCATGTGCTATTTCGACTATGGCGCCAAATTCTAACCAGATGGGCTCACGTGTTGCAATTACAGACACATCAATCGTCAGCGACTACAGAAAATATACATGAGAAAGATAGATTAGCCGTCTTTCAGACACTATAATTTACCTTGTCTCTCACACTTTATCATGCATCAGTTTAAACAGGTCTGGTCATTTGGGTGCAGTAAACATTTTTGGAAGGTTGTGGACATTTTTTAAGCACATTGCAAAACACATTTTAAATAATTAGGCAAAATAATGCTAATTAAAGATATGCTAATGAACACAGCTGCGCGGGCCAAATTATTTGAGCTTTGTTGTATTAGTAGTATAATAAACTTGTTGTTTTAGGCCTATATAAGGTGTGTAACACAGGTGTGCCTTTACCTGGCTTTTTGTGTGTGTGTGTCCAGAATAAGAAACAATTAACGTGAGAACAGCTCAGTCGTGTTTCTATAAAAACGCTTTTTGTAGCCTGCTGTACCGCGCGTGCCATGTAACATAATCCTGTGGCGGGTGTGCGCGGGCTTTGATAGGAGGAACCCGGGCGACTGCACGCGCCAAGGTTAATCGCTGCATTTTTATCCGCCACGCGCCACCGATGTTTAGTCCCCTCCATTGTTGGGCGCGCGGGAGTAGCAGCTGCAAATATGGTTCTGGCAGACCACAAACAACAATAGCGACAGCTGTCTGCTATTGAGAGCAAGCATCTGTTCTAGACTAAACCGGCCGCTTACCGTCAGTCGCCTGATATGTTGTCCTGCGAATCAGTGTCATGCAAGACACTCAAAACAGGACAAACAAACCCTCAACCGATTTCCCCGATGGCAGCCGGGGGGTGTGGCCGCCAGGTTTAGATCAAATGCAGGCTGTTGAGGAAAGTTGAGAACGATTGAGGATCATGTACTTCACCACATAAGCTCACAGTTTAGTATTTAAATGGAATTAATACTCCATACCATTTGTATTTTGTGTAGTGAAGTGTGCAGACTACTATACTGTTATTAATGCTTAAGGCTTCAAGCATCTTTTCATTGTTTTCTTTACTGTGCAATATGTAGTCTGAAATTTTTACTTACTGTTTTTTTTTTTTTTTTTTTACAGTTTGAGTGTTGTGAAAATGTTACTCAATGTGCAATGTTTAATACACTGCACCACAAAGCAGAGTTATGCTACAACCAGGTGGGCACTAACAAAAAGAGCAGCAGGCTTACCACTGTTTCTCTTTTTTTTTCCTTAGCTATCTGTTTGGAGGGCTGCAGCGAAAGAAATGGAAACTGCTCCAGACCTGGCGAGTGTGTGTAAGTAATAATAGACCTAATCATGAAGTGTTGAAGTCGGTGTTGGCTGTTGTGCAGGAAGAAACACATTTGGGAACAGTGTGTGGTACATCCATCTTTTTGCTGTGTGTTTCTGAACTCTTGAAGATTTTTTTTACATATTAACATCAGCAACTGAATATACAACTAATCAGGTCAAGAGATTTCATAATTTGGAGAAACGTCAGCTATTTATACATCTATGTACTACATGAAAGAGGTCAAAGTTCACAAAATCATAAAAATCCTCAGTCTGTGGCCTCTCTCCAGCTGACTTTGCTGCTTCCCATCTCTTCTCATCACTTGCGTGTCTCATTCGCTCTCTCACTCTCTCACCACAGAGGATGATTCGCCCACTTGCTGTGAGAACTTCCTCCTGAATCTTATTTTGCACTCTTTTTAATTACAAATCCATCGTTCCCATGCTAAAACTGACCCAGATTGAGGTTAAAGCCTGCAGACATCTAACATAGTAAAGCTGCTCCCATGTCCTTGCTAATTCAGCAGAAAATGTTGGAACCTTAAAAATACAGTTCCACGGTCGAATGATTTAACAAGGCTGCTGCACACTGGGCTGAAAAATGAATATTCATGGAAATGTGTGAAAAAAAGTTTGGCTCGCCACCAAATCCCTGCTGCAAAACCTCACGTTTATATAATTACATCATTATTTATCCTTACACCATACCTCTTTGTATGTTTTACCCCCAACATTGGTCTCCATTTATTATGTTATTACTGCATTCACATTGTTTGTAATATATACACTGCTGTTATCACTGTTCACTATGCTTTTCTACAAAACAAGGTCGTATGTATTAACTACCGTGTAATGATGCAATAAGAAATTGCCAGTGCAGATGCATGATTTCACACTGCACTTTTTATATTCCTTCTAAAAAATGCTTTGTTATCACAAGCAAGCTTAGTTAGATTTTTCCAATTTGTGTGAAGGATTTATATGGGAATTTAATCACTGTATTCAGCTGTATTGTGGCGATTAATGTCATGCTACACGATTATTGACTGATTTCTTAATGTAACAGCCATCTAATTCATGTCAGGCCTTTAAAATATAGCTGTCTGCTTCCATTTCATGTAAGATGACTCATTGCGTGTTTAACAGAGTTGGAATTGACAAGTTTTAAGTGCCAAAACTCAGATGTGTTATTTAAACTGACATTATGAGGAGTAAGTGATTAATCATAGAACATTTTTTTTTGTCTTTTTGCAGCTGCAGAGATGGCTGGCAAGGCACATTCTGTGACGAGTGTAAGAAGTATCCGGCCTGTAAGCACGGTACCTGCCAGCTGCCATGGCAGTGTAACTGTCAGGAGGGCTGGGGAGGCCTATTATGTGACCAAGGTACATCAGACAACTTGGACCACTGCCACTGTTCCTTTTTAAAAGATCTTCTCATATTACTTGTACACTGTTTTTATTTGAATTAACTTGAAAGCATTAGTAAATTAGGTTCCCCCTGAAGTGTTCCATTCATAGCTTTGTACATATCCAGGGTAGAGATTATTCCCCCTGCAGCCTCCTTGTAAACAAACACTCTTCTCTCCCCTAGACCTGAACTTCTGCACCCATCATCATCCTTGTGTGAATGGCGCCACCTGCATGAACACGGGCCAGGGAAGCTATACCTGCACATGCCTGCCAGGTTTCACAGGAGTCAACTGTGAGCTGGAGATGCAGGAGTGTGACAGCAACCCCTGCAGGAATGGAGGGATATGCACAGTAAGTTGGATGTAAAATAGCAGATAGTTAAGAAAATGTACAATTTTTGTTCACAAATCAAATTTATGAGTGTCCGACTAACTTTTCTATCTTATTTCCGCAGAATTTGGAGAGCGGCTACATGTGCACATGCCCCCAGGGTTTTGAGGGTTCCCACTGTGAGCACAGCCTGCTGACATGTGCAGACTCCCCCTGCTTCCACAGTGGCAAATGCCGGGAGAAAGACAACGGCCGTAGCTACATGTGCGAGTGTCCTCACGGCTATACCGGACTCAACTGTGAGAAGAGGGTGGACAAGTGCACGTCGCTTCCTTGCGCTAATGGTACAATCTTCCTCCCCTCTTTGCCCTCCCTTTCTGAACTTCCCCTCGCTCTTTCTCCCCCTTCAAATTCCTGCAACTGGAAGCAATGTGGAACAACAGGAATTGGTGGGAACTTGGTGTCTATTGTCCTTCATATAAACACTCAGCGGCTCAGAGCAGCAGCTTGTAAATGTCACCACAGCTCGCTGCGATTGTTGATGAAAGGGGACAAATATTCAGCAAAGCTCGATTTCTGTCTTCTTGTAAACACAGAGAGCTCTGGGATTGTTCTGTGTTAGGAGAACAATACAGTAATGTGGTCACACTGTGAGTTTGATGGAGTTGTGTGAACTGAAGGGAGCTCATAGGAAGGTTTATGGAGATCATGTTCTTTCTGATTTTGAAATACCTTGATGTTGCAAGAGCTCTTTCACTCTGTAGGCTAGTGTTAGCTTTTCTGTTTTACTTAGAAAATCTTAATGTATTAACTAATCGATACGTATTGTTCACCCCCTCCTCTGTAGGTGGTCTGTGTCTGATCCATGGTGGCGTGCGTTTGTGTAGCTGCCGCTCAGGATTTACCGGCCAACGCTGCGAAATCAACATCAATGAGTGTGCCGGTAATCCCTGCCTCAACGGAGGCACCTGTCAAGACAGAATCAACGACTACACCTGCACCTGTCCTGCAGGTTATGGTGGACGCAAATGTGACAGAGTTGTGGATGACTGTTCCCTTAACCCCTGCCTCAATGGTGGTCTCTGCACTGGGGGCGGCGGATTGGGCGAACCTCCAGTTACCTGCACCTGCCCTCCTAACTTCTCTGGGCGTCTCTGTGAGGAACCTATCCCACCAGACTTCAACTGGGCAGCAGTTTTTCTGGCGGTGGGGCTGGTGGCGCTTCTTGTGCTGTTGTGTATGGTGGGCCTGGCTTTGAGGCACATCCACAGGCAGGCCCAAAGGGAGAGAGAAGACTCAGAGACTATGAACAACTTGTCTAATGCTCAGAGGGATAACCTGATCCCAGCATCCCAGCTGAAAAACACCAATCAGAAAATCAGCCTGGAGGTGGACTGTGATTCAGAGAAATCGAACTTTATCCATAAAAACTATCACCTGGACTCTTACAACTCGAAATCAAAGGAGTTCAAGGATGAAAAGTCACAAGATGATAAAAGTCTTATTTATGACAAGTGTTTAGAAAATAAAATGCCCTTGAGTAGAATGTACAGGTAAGAGGAACCAATTATATGTTTGTGTTTCACGTGTTGTCTGCTGTCATTGCAAAGATGTATGTTTAAGTATTAGAACATTTCCATAGATCTTCTCTCTTTTATTGTGTTGATAGTAATGTACATGTGGAAGCCTGCTGACTCAAAATGTTATGAGAGTCTCAGTCACGCAATGCTGCAACTCAGTTGTTTGAACCCAACAATGAGCTCCAGTTGTTTTATCAAACCTGGAAACCATACACTGCTCATTTACACAGAATTTATATATATTTGACAATTGCTTTGCTACAAACCACATCCTCACTGTATATGTGTATGCAATAATATATAATACATACCTCTACCATGTGCTTGTAGTTTTTGTTAACACAAAGTGTGATTTGTGATTGCAGTGAAAAGCCAGAGTGTAGGATATCAACAATATGTTCCTCAAGAGACTCCATGTACCAGTCGGTATTTGTTATAGCAGAGGAAAGGAGGGAATGCGTCATAGCAACTGAGGTAAGCCAAAAAAAAAAAAAAAATCACATCTTCATCAGCATTTCTGTACATTCCCTATTTGAAATGCATCATTTCATCCCAAGTGTGTAATCACTCACTAATGGACTAACATTATGACAGTGGACGATGCTATTTCTACAAAGACTGTAGTGGTGTATTTGGACCTAATCTGGAGATTGCCCATTCAGCTCCATTATTAGTTTCTGTAAATGAAACTGCCCATTCTTTATCTTGACCATATGATGACCTGAAGTCTGAACTTTATACTGATTCCTCACACATGTTTGGCTCTGCTTGGTCTCTAAGGTGCTATATTTTACTCGTGTAGCATTTAGTTGATTTTTAAGACATTTATTTTCAAGCATGTGAGCTATGACTATTCAAAACCGTAAAACTATTTATAAGAGTTTTTAGTTTTAAGATGCTGTTATTTTGTTGTGATGTATTTTAATCAAAGTTTCTCTTCTTTTTTCTCACAGGTATAAACTGTGAGGGGAAAGTGTGGAGAATGAGGAAAAAGACACAATCAAGGCAGAATATAACATTCTGGATTGTTTACAAATGCTGAGAAGAGACTGGAGATTGTTTTAGATGTCCACTGCTGCTCTGGAACACTTGAGAACTGGAGAGGGCAGAAATCTCTGCTCTGCAAAAAAAAAAAACAGAACTGAGAAACTTTATGTTGACCAAGTGTTTGTATGCAAAATGAAATGTATAGGAAAGGACCTCTCAGTTGTGACATCGGTTAAATGGACTGGCAAAAGACCTGTTACTCAAGGTGTGAAGACTGACAGAGAATCGGGGAAATATTAATTTACAATCTCGGCCATCCTGGACAGTAAAAAGAGGTGCAGGTGGATTTTTGTCCCTCATTTCTGACACAGCCTTCTGTGATAATCATGATGACTTTGAAAGCCAACCAATCAGTTAAAAAGGTGCCTAAAGTTTTGACCCCTTCGTTTTCACCCGACCCCCCACTCCTGCCAGTTTCGCCTGCTATGCAAAACTCAGGGTCGAGACAAAAGAACTCACCCACCATCACAATCCAACCTCACAAACACTGAGAGTTATGAATGTCTGAAACTAATCTTCAACTGTCAATCACATGAAAATGACTGGCTGGACTTTTCCATGCAACAGTGAAGATTGTATGCAGCCCAAAATCACTAGAAGCCTTAAAAGTGGGGGTTGAATGCTAAATTTGTGCCCTCGTCTGCTCTTGGATCATTTGCACTACACAACAACGTGGGGAAAATTCTTTTTAATCAACCGGAATTTGAAGAGAAAACCACAGGAGCGCAATAGTCAGTGCTGTGCCACCAAGATCCAGAAGAAATGAAAAGTGTGCATAGAAGTGTTTTTAATGCAACCCAAACAAGAAAAACAGAGACTCAGAGCTAGGAGAATGACTGTCACACCACTGCCTGCCTATAATAAATTTCAAAACTACAGAACCAATAATGTAATTTTTTAAAATGCTTATTTCCGGAGTTTAATTTAAATATGGCACACTGTTCTTTATATGTTTTATAATATTATTTTGTATATAATGCATATTTATAAGGACCAAACTTCTGAAGAATAAAACTTCTCTGAAAACTGTTTTTAATTTGATGTCAGTAAATGGAAAAGGAAATTATTTTTGAGGTGTTTTTAAATAATGAAATTGAGTACAAATGATGAACAAACGTGTCTTGTATTTGTTTTTGTTTTTTTTATCTAGGCCTAATTGAAGGGGATATTGTTGAAACTTCCACAGAAATCTCCTCCTGTGCCCAGTTTTTTACACATATTGCTCAGACAGCCTTATAAAGGCTTATGAAATCCAGCTGTATTATACAACATTGTAGGGTTAGAGTTTTGTTATAGTAATGTTTTAGACATGAGGTAGAGACATAAAACCCCCTGACTGTAGCATCACTACCTCGAGTAATTCCTGGAAACGCCTTTGGCTCTCACCCCAGCCAAATCCAGCCATCATTCTCTCTCCAGTACTAAATTGGCTTGAAATTCAAATCCGTTTCCACGGATACCACCCCCTCAAGCTGGAAATGGCGAAACAAAGCCAGGCACAGGGCAGAGGGGAACGCCCCCCTGCTCCCCACCTCGTAACGCACACACACTTACACACACACACACAGAGCAAACCAGCAAACAGATGCTGTGGGGGAGCATGGAGTGAGTCTGTAGTGCCATAAAAACAGCAGCATATGCCAGGCCTCTCGCCCCGTGTGCATGACACACAGTGCACAGACCTCCTTCCATAAAAAACACACAAGCACTTACAGGCTCCCCAACTGCCTGCCTCCCCTTCAGGGTTAAAAGCAATTTCAAAGCCCGGTTCTGTACCACCCACTCCTGCAAACAAAGCTGGGGAGAGGGCCTGGCACAGGGGCTGTCAGCAGAAACGAGAAACCAGATGGGAACCAGTAGATCTGTTATGAATCCACATAAATAAAAAGCTCTCTATTTTAGAAAAGTTGACTTGTTGGACAATCTCAATCAATCTCATTGCCCTTTGCCCTTATTATTATTTTTGCAAAACAGTGCTGATCCATATTTTTTCTGAGATGATGACTGGTTACCAGTGTGTCGGAAAATCAATTTTTTTGTCAAAGGCAATATGTCATCTACATTTTCAAACCCTCTCTTGCCTACAATTAACAGAAATCCTGCAACAGTCAACACCCCCTAATCAGGAGCAATCAACACTCAGCAGAGAATCTGGATGGCTTTTCACTCACACACATCCATTTAGCTTGTTGACCTAGGCATTCTCATCTAAGAGGTTGTGCATTAAAAAAAAGCGTTGGGAAAAGCAGATTCCAGACTGGCTCAAGAAAAACATGTTATTACAATGATTAATTATCTGGTTAAAGTCGCTCACCCAATTCAATAACACTTAAGAGTTTCTTCCCACCATCGTTCTACTCACACCCAGAAGCAGCGCACTCTCATTCACACTTGATCACACGATCCCAAACACATCGTAGAGCTCTGATCTTTGGCCTCTGGGTCTTCATAACATGGCCAGGCATTTTCATTGTGTTATAATCACAGCATCCTGTTTGTGACCCAGTGACATCAGTTCCTGTTTCCTCACTGATTAAAAAATGCAGAACACGCCGGTGCACACCAAATATTTTTCTCATGCATCAGTTTTTTTCAATCTGCACTCACTCACTCAGAGATGACTTTGGTTTTCAGGAAAGAACCTCAAGACGAGAGCGCAGACAAACACGCTAATCAGCACTATTTATTCTGAAGAAGATGAGGAAATTCATGAATTGATGTCATAAGTGAAGAAGCAGGAAGCGGATCCTATCTCTTTATGAGGAATGTGAAAGTGCCTGTACATAATACTTGCTAATGCTAATTCACAAACAAGAGAGAAAAACTGATAAGTAGCTCTGGTCCTAGATTTATTTCATAACATCAACACCTGATCATTTAGAGCAGTGTTTCTCAACGGGGGCGGTACCGCCCCCCAGGGGGCGTTCGAGAGGCGGTGGGGGGCGATGGGAGCGAAGCAGCCAAAAGGGGGGGCGGTCAAATGAAATTGGGGGGCGTTGAGTGCTGTCATTCATCATCACATAATTTACATTAATAACTGTTAA
>JAUYWH010000016.1:7085997-7097272 GCA_034779795.1 Ctenopoma multispine
ATCATTATTATACTATTCAAGCCTGAGCAAACAAATTAAACTTGGCTGAACTGACAAATGCAGCTGAAACATCAGTCAGTGAAATGTTTCCCTCTATTTCCCCAACTAATGGTTGAGCAGGATTTCAGTCAAGTTCTGCACATACAGACAAGATAGCACAACCGACTACATTTGGTCAGTTCAGAAGGCTCAGGCTTAAACTTACATCCCTGTGTCCAGACATAAAAAGCTGACAGCTACACACCAGGCACATGTCTTCCACTAATGTCTGTTTAATTTTATTTTGCTGACTGCTAAATAAACATGTTTTAGTTTGGTTCAGACAGTTTGGTGTTGTGTTTAAAATCCAAAATGGCATTTTAGGCAGTTTAACGTTGTCATACATGAAACTGAATACATTTTCACTACTGATACTATTCACTTTTGAATAGTTTTGTTTGCAGTTCTATATAAGCCAAGCATTGGAGTTGCGTGTGTTCTTCTTTAAAAATACATTTTGTTTATAGGGGGGCAGTGGGGGGCGTTCAACAGCATTGGGATGGCATAGGGGGGCGCTCACTCAAAAAAGGTTGAGAACCACTGATTTAGAGGCTGATGTAGCTCATTTTGAATATGCATGTTTTTGTATATACATGTTTGGACAAATTATGCTGATACTTGTTATTATCCAGTGTTTTGAAACATTATCCCATTCTGCACTTGTAGTTGTCTTTTTAATTAACACTAGGTGTCAGTAAGAAACCCACACACAGGAAATCAATGGTCAGTACATGTCAAAATAAAACTCCAGGTACCCTAAAATTTACTTCTTAAGCAACTTAAAATGCATCACATAACCTAAAGGCTCCCAAACATGAAGCAGCCTTATTCTGATTTTTATGATGTTAAATTTCCATAAATCATAAATACATGAAACATCCTACAATTCAAACAGACGTATGTTGTAAGAATTTGTATATTTTTTGCAAAAATTAACTTGTTTGTTGAACTTGTAGCAGTTGCTTTGCAAGTGCAGTATTATTCTTGCCATTGACTTGTTTCAATAGCACAGCATCAAGTTTCTGACATACTAAAAAGTTTACATCATAAACATACCATATATATCTTGTAAAGTAGAAAAGAAGTCAAAATGGGGAAAAATATTAAGATATTAGTTTAGGTTTAAATGATCTTTTAACACATTTAACATTAAAGACAGTTTGATAGACAATCAGTAGTACGGTGCACTTGATTAGATGACAGATCTGTCACTACAAAACTTGTGGTGAGAGCCGCCCAGAGATATGGTGTCAGCAGGCTCAAGGTGTGAATAGACATGAAAGGCCACAGTATAGGATGGAAGCTTGTACGTCACACACGACCCCCTCAAAGGCTGGGACTGAGGACTGCTTTAGACTTATGAAGAGCTGATACAGTTGTCTGGCCTCTTATCAAAGTTAATGCCAGCTATTTATAGATAATCTATTTATCAGCACAGATGAGCCAGTACTATTGTAGCCTATATCAGATACACCAGAAGTGATGGGCATTTCTGTCTTCTGATCACATTGTGTCTTCACTGTGTTCAGTGCTGGTAATTTTGTTTTACTTTTTTATGTTTTCTGTACAAAGGCTTGTACGTGTGTTCGCATAGTTCCTGCAAAGCTCCTGAAAGTGTCAACTGAAACTGTGATGTAAAAACACACACACACACACGCACGCACGCACACACACACACACACACACACACACACACACACACACACACACACACACACACACACACACACACACACACACCAGTTTTAAAGGTATGACAGAAATGTTTTGACGGTGAGAGATCATCAGGATCATGACCTTTGCATTGCTGTTGGATCTCTGCTGTGGGAAATTATTACAGCTTATTAATTTTGTTTCATTTTAACAGTGAGTTCCATTGTTATTGCTCAGCCCATGTTATTCCATATATACTGTATATATATCTATATATTCATTTGTGTTACATTGAAATGTAAATGCTATTTAATATGATTTTACTTATGGCATATATTACAAAATAAAATGCTGATAAACAATAAACTCACTCCTGTTAAGGACTTACTCCTGGCTCAAATCTGATGCAATGTTTTGGTATGTTGAATGGTTACTGCTATGGCCCTGAAATGCTGTGGGAAGTTGCATCAGCCAGATCAAGCTTGAACCGTATGGAAAAACATACAGAGAAATGACGGTGAAAGTGGCCAATCATAAATTGAGACGATTGGAATGACAGTTCGACAGCCAATCACATTGAAATGTGGGCGTGAGTAGCGAGCAACATTTGAACCAACCGGGTGAACAGTTTGACTTGAGGTCCTGCCTTATTTGGCGCACCAAAATATGATTGGGTAAAATGTAAACGAGGGCACGTCTACCTCGAATCTGATTGGTCAAGAATATTAGCAGAGACAACGCCTTCTTCCAGGACTGTATAAATATGTGAGCGCCGCGCCACCATGTTATCGAGGAGACGTTGTAAACCATCGTTGCGTACTGGTAGGGACAACATCACCCGCCGGGAATTTGAAACGTTAAGTTACCATCCGTTAATCAGACCTCGATCTTTTATATTGATTAGCTTTTAATTATATCGTTACTGACCAGCGAAGCAGCTGGTTAAAGCGGTTTTTGGATTTTTTCCCAATCGCTCTGAAGGCCAAAGCGGCTGCCATGGATTTTTAAGGCATAATGCGGCACCTCTAATGCAATGGCAATGCATCGTGCAAGGCAAAATCAACTGCGAGATTCCATCTTCGCAACTGCCAAGCAGTTGGGCTCAAATACCGTCCGCGGTATACCTGCGAGCCAGCCGGTACCACTGCTCCTGGACCGAAGGAAGCTAACGCTAGCTAGCTAGTCATCTTAGCCGAACATTCACCGAAAGAGAGATCCATCAATTCATCTGAACGTCCGTCAACACTACCGATCACAATGAAACCTCAAGACATAATCGCCGCGAAGACCAGTCTGTGGATCTTCGGGTACGGGTCACTGGTGTGGAAGCCTGACTTCAAGTACAAGAGGAGCGAGGTCGGTTACATTAGAGGCTACAAGAGACGTTTCTGGCACGGAGACAACTTCCATCGAGGG
This sequence comes from Ctenopoma multispine, assembly GCA_034779795.1. NCBI lineage: Eukaryota > Metazoa > Chordata > Actinopteri > Anabantiformes > Anabantidae > Ctenopoma > Ctenopoma multispine. Next base: position 7,089,106 of record JAUYWH010000016.1, read on the forward strand.
AATGATGAGTTGGTAAGTTTTAATGTTCTTGACATCTTTCACAAACATGATGTTGGTTCGTGTGTGTGTGTGTGGCTCAGACTTCGTCAGGCGTTGTCCATGACGTAACCCATTTTCTCTTCCTCTTGTCTGCAGCTCGCGAGAGTAGTGACGCTGATTGAAGATGATGACGTAAGTGGAAAGCTTCCTGTTTCCTACTGGCTCACCAGTTGTAATGTTTAAAGAAGTGGGGGGGAAAAACAGACTTGAAACTGTGTAATCTCACCTGAATGTCACTCAACTTGTTTTCCTCTCATCACAGGAGAGCACCTGGGGTGTGGCATTTGAGGTGACAGGCTCTCAAGTTGAGGAATCCCTCAAGTACCTTAATGTGCGCGAGACAGTCTGTGGCGGCTACGTCACCAAAATGGTTGACTTCTTCCCCGAGGGAGAGAGCCAGTCTCCAGTTCAGGCGCTGGTGTACATCGCCACCTCTGACAATGCCCTCTACTTGGGGCCAGCCAGCCCAGAGGTGATTGGCGCCCAGATCGCTGTGTGCAGAGGGAAGACGGGCCACAACTTGGAGTACCTGCTCCGTCTGACCGAGTTCATGAGGTGCAGCTGCCCACACGTGGAAGATCATCACCTGTTCTCAGTCGAGGCGGCAGCAGTGAATGCTGTGGTGTCCTATCTGTTAGCAGCCCAGTAGCTTGTACCCTTTGTCTCACTAACGTGTAATGGATAAAAGCACTCCGTATAAAACACTTCTCATCTGTCATGTCAGTTCACCTGTGTTTTGTGTGAAATCTAAAGTCACACTAGAATCCACTGAATGCTAGATCTAATATGAAAAGGGAAGTTTAAAAAAATGTTGACATTGTGATGTCAGAACATTGTAATCACTTCATTGTTTACTGTAAACATCTGTGCAATTCTGTTTTTAAAAGCTACGTAAACGGTTCTATTTCCACAGTGCAGATTCTGTCCGGTCCATTCAGACGGGACCACAAGTAATTGTGGCAATTAGACCTTTTTTTTTTTTTTTTTTAAATTACTGTTGTGATGTGTTTTAAAGGAACATACCCAAAACTGTTTCCTTAACTTTACCATCCAGTGTAAAGAACATCAATAAAGTTAAAAGTAGGTCTTTACTGTGTCTGTTTGCTTTTGTGACTGGTGTAAGACAGTGGGACAGATCTGTAGAAAGGTCACAAAGGAGAAGCTGGGGGCTCAAAATGGTTTTCCTGACTTGAGTTGTCACATGTTACGAGATCAGTCCAGATATTTCTCTTGTTGACTGTCACACTGCATACACACTTGTACAGACACGTACTACATTTGACAAACCACTGAGTTACAGTTGGTCAGTAAATCCTGGAACAGGTCTTTTTACATCAGTCCGTGTTCCAGATGTGACCGCTTCACAGCAGCATTATCCTGATAAGTCAGTAAAGCTGCTTGTTGGAGCAGACCCTGTGTGTGTGTACACACTGGACACTCCCAAACATTGGGCAGAGGAGCTTGTACCTTGGATGTGATTCAAGTATAACCATTGGCTGGGAACAAGCCCAGACCTGGAAGTCCTGTGTTTACAGTCTGCTTGGTGGTCATGTCAGAGTACACCAGGAAGAACATGCTGCAGTGATCAAGATGAAATCTTAATGACCCTGCACTAAACCATGTGAAAATGTACAGGCTGCTACTTTGTGTTTTTTCCACTTGGTTTGGGGAATTAGGTTTTGCAGACAAGAGTTGGTGATGTGGGATTATTACATAAAATCAAAAATATGTGCTTTTATACAATAGTATATGGAGATTGATTTGTCAGACCTACAATATAGTATCTGCTAAAGGGCCATACATTTAAAGCTAAGTAAAAAATCTTTGATAATATTTTTGTGTAAACATCTAAAATCTACAATTGTATGTGTAATAGGTGTCAGTGCAAAATGATTTACCATGGCAAAAGAAACAGGATAGTTGCCTAAGAACACAAAATTATGGTTTCAAAAAACTGTTTCAAAAACAAAATGAGCCTCTGTTAACAACTGCTGAGCATAGTTATGAGTTATGAAACACAAAACGTAGACTCAGGAGCAGAAGAGGAAAGTAATATGGTCTGACGAACTATTCCTCACCCCTGGGCACCATGCATATGGGTTTATTTCCACAGCCCCAGTCACAGAATGCCACTCAGCTGGCTAAGAGATGTTCACCTGGCAGTGACACTGTGATACGCAAGCCTCAATTTACAAGTGTTATTAAGTCTATTACAGCTCTGTCTGTTTATGCCTCGTTACCTTACTGGTCATAGCAGGTTTAATACATTAGGAGCTAATTAAACTTTAAATATAATCTCCTAAATCTACATCAAATAATTTTTAGAAATACATTTTTTTAAAGGACACAGATTCCAACAGAGTTCAGCCTTTATATGCAAATATTTGTTTTCATTATTGTTGGTGAATGATGGAGAATTTACTTACCCCTTAACAGTGATCAATTCGAGTATAATGAATGCAACAAATAAAATCAAAATAATGAAAAAACGACGGAAGACTGATTTAGTACTTTTATTTTCAATTTGCTCCTGTTAGTAAAATGACAGATGACTTTCTTTATATGTACACAAAACCTATAAAAATAGACAAGCGAATGAAGGAAAAGTCGGAGGAAAAGTCGCTTTCATTATTATGTACATCAATATAGAACATCATATTTTAATCACACTATTAACACAAACCTATAATATAACAGATGTAGTGCTCAACATAAGACACCAATGCAAACCTTTTGTTTTCTAAAACATGAAAGACATCAAAGAGAACCACAGACTCATCACAAAAAAAAACTTTTTTCTGGAAAATAAAATTGCCTTCAGTACAATTTACACTGTTTTACAGGTGAATATCCCATTTGCAATTATCATGAATTGCCCAATTTTAACATAACTCCAATAACTTAAATATTAGGCAAGCAAACAATCTGAGTTAATTTATAAAGTTATTGTAGCAGCATTGCCATATTAACCAGTACCCCTCATTTTGCAATATAATTCCATCCTCTCATTTATTTTCCCATTAGGCAAAAATATATTATTTTCATTTTTATCTGTACTGGAATACATTTTATGGACCAAAAAAACAAACCCAAACAAAATCAAACGTTAAGACCTGCCATGCTGGTTTGGGACATTTTATTACAAAAATAAGAGCTTTAGTAGAAAAGCTGTAGACATTTTGTTTGGTACAGTGTGGGTAGGTAAGGTGTGGATTCACATTAAGCTCTGTGAAATGCAGAATCATCCACTAGGTTGCACTGAACATATCTATATACAGAACAATTAAATAACCTAATGTACATTTATGAGCATCAACAACACAAAAAATGGAAGACGTGGTTCAGTGCATTTGACAGAAACTCCTTTGCCTCACTGCCCTGGCAAACAAGGATTTCAAAGCCCTTTAAACTACATGCGTGAGTTCATGTCTTTGTTTCAACGTCAGTGTTGAGTAGCAAATCAAAAGAGCTTCCTGTCACAATTAGAAAAGTTGTTTGTCTTCTCAAAAAAAGCACTTGGAAACTTCTTACAATGCAAACAAAAATACTCAAGGCATATTTTTTTTTCTCTACTGACCTGGACACTTTAAAACAAAACTGACAAGAAATGCGGAGGGTTTGTACCTTCAAATGACCTTATGCGTGTATGTGTGAAGAGGGATATTGTATCTGTTTTACAAGCAACCGGAGAGAGGTCGTAGTGATCCTCTGTCACTATAAATACTGTACCCCCTGTTTATTAGTTTAGGTGTAGGGCGTCTGTGGTGATCACAGTGGGAGCAGGTCGGCTGTCAGTGTATGTTCAATAGTGAGACAGTCATGTTTGTACATGGTGTATGAGTGCATCATCGAGCCCCAGGACCACCAGGGCCCTTGCCCTTCCTGACTGCGCTGTAGCTGCTGTGATGGTGGCTGTGGGCCAGCTGTTTGTGGGGGCTCGGGGTGGAGGTGCGTCCTTTGGTCTGGGGAGAGGAGCTTCTGCTGGGGTTGAAGGTGGGGGTGGTACCAGACCGGCCCAGGGAAGGTTGCAGTGCGCTGGATGCAGGGAGGCCTGCTGGGGGGAAGGAATGAAAGTATTGCGCTTTAGTACCACATTACGATGTTGACTCAAAAACTGATTCTGTGAGTCGGCTAACAAAGTCCTTCACTTCAGGTTTTACTAAAAGCAAAATTAGTTTAGCCTCTTTTTGAACAGTTAAGACTCCAAAATTTCCTATTTTTTATTTATGTACAGGACAGATATAAACCATAACAGATGCAGGACTTCTGCCTGAGATTATGCTCACTAACCTTTAGAAACACTGTAGCCGTAAGCTGCATAAGCTGCAGCCGATGCAGCTGCTGCACCAGCCATCGCTCCTGCCATGGCTGCTGCACTGCCCGCCGTTGACTTGCGCCCACGTCCTTTCCCTCCTGACTTTGCCCCGCCTCCGGATCCTTTGGGCCGTCCCCGACTCCGCCCAGACCTGCCTCTGCCAGGACTGATGGTGTCTGAGGCTGAAACACCTGAAGATGGAAAGCAAACATGAAAGCATGTATTTAATATTGTTTTATTGTAACTCGTGGATACTTACGTCCTCCTAAATACTATGAAACAGATCTGTAAGAGTTGTTCTGTCTGTTTGGCCTTAGTCCAATCCCTCAAAGCTTGGATTACTGTTGGAATTTTACGGTATATATTTTAATGTAGATGAATCGTTACACATTAAATATTACCGACCATTATCATAAGTACAGGCTCAAGCAAAATGTGGAATATTGCTCTCATTTTCCCTACTGTTTGCAGAATTAGAGCCAGTGTCTGCCTCATTGGTAATGTGCCTGATCCTTCCATTACCTTCTCCCCTCTGCGACTCTACGTCTCTCCGCTGGTCAGCATTTTATTAGCATGGTTCTATCCAAATGCTGTGGTATATAATACCTTGATGGAGGGAGACAAGTCTATCCTCTCACTCTGATCACAGATGCACAGATGAAAACCCTCCACAAACCCTCCCTTGCTTCAACCTCATTCCCCCCCTACCTTAATCCTCTCTTTCCTTTTCACTCGTTTTGTCCAAGTTTATCAATTTGCTCCCTTATTCCAACCATCGTCCTGTCTTCTAAGGCTTTCATTAGAACATAATCTGCATCTCTGAAAGCACCAACCTTCTTCAGTCTCACTTGGCCTGGTTCCCAAGGGCCATCAATAATGTTACTGGAGTCTTTTAGCATGGCAGCAAAAATCCCAAACGGGCTTAAATGAAGGAGTGTGCATTGAGGAGGGATTACTTTATTGGAATGCATTCAATACAGATAGGTGAAACTATAGGTTCATTATTTATCTGAATCCCTGAGTACAGAACAAACTGAAACACTGCAGCCAAGACAAAAGAACACCCTCATAAATCCAAATAATACAGCAATATGACTTGTTTGAATGGATACATGCCAATTAAAACATAGCAGAGAATATAACAAGCCACACTTGTGCGCCGTAATGTAAGTTACACCACTTGCTTTTCTACCATTGTTTCAACACAATAACACTGTCTCATAGATAACACACAGGTCATGTTTTATTTGGCAAAGTCTGAGCATTTTGAAAGACGGGCAGCTCAACTGATTAAAGGATAAAAGACTATCTTCACTTAGGAAACCATCAAATATGACCACTGTGATTGTGCCAATTATGCTGTTGTGATAGATTATAATTGATCATAAATATCCTTGTTTTATAGTTTCATGTGCTAATCATGTTTTTTACACCTTTGGGTTAAAACTGTGAATTTTAGCTGCTGATTTTACTCATTATGCAGACATATAATTTAGACTGATTAGTACTACCTATCTAGCTCTTCAACCAGCCACTGGGGACACTGATGTATAATGCATACAAGAAACACATTAAAACAAAGAAGTCAAAGGTTCTCTCACCATTCATGTTGTCAGAGACTGATCCAGACACGGAGGCAGGGGAGTTGGTGGCACGAGACTGTGGTGCAGAAGACACTGGATCATCCACAATGACCAGCATGTCGCTGCTGCTCTCGTCCGCATCGGCATCTGGTGGCAACGAGCCAGGCTGCAGCTCACTGCTTAGGGAGATCTGACCATGCACAGGAGCAAACACAGACATATACACAGGCTGGGAGTTAGCACCACAGGGAAGAGGGGAAACCGGGCCATTATAGTAAAGGACAACAATGGAGGAACAGTGCAAGGAACAAAGAGGAGATGGAAACAAGAATACATACATCAGTAAAGACAATAAATGACACAGGAGAATAAGGAAGATATAAGGAATAAGGAATAGAGAGAAGAAAATGGGAAAGCAAAGGTGATAGAAGAGCAGAATGAGAGAAGGTAGCAACATAGAAAGAGAGTTAATAGTATGTAAAGAAGAGAGAGATTGAGAAAATGAAGATGATTCGAGAATTCAAAATGTGTGTTAAGTGCTAATGGAGTCACCCACTATCCTCGTAACAGAAATCACAGTTTTAGAGAGTATCTCTCCTCCTCCCCTTCCTCCATTTTGCGGAGGAGTAGGAAAATGCTTCATAACTACCAAAAAGAACACGCACACTTAACCATTGCTTCTCTGTTTGACTTCCTCACCTCGCTGAAGGGGCTGGGCATGGCTGAGTCCATCTCAACGCTGATGAAGGAGTCATCTGCAGACAGGTTGGAGTTGTCAGCTGAAGGTGCATGAGAGATGACCAGGTTCACCTCCTTCTTCCTCTTGTTTTCCGACTCTTCATTCTTCTTCTGAGCGATTGGATAGAGTTTGCTTAATAACCTCGTATGTTTCCTCCTTTGTATTGATTCTACACATTCTTCCTCACAATGCATTTCATGTCACAACTGCAGACTGAGATGATTGCTGAGGTTACGGCCGGTCACGTTGTACTGTACCTTCTCAGCATACTTCTCCCTCTTTCTCTTGCGCTCCTTCACCTTGCTGCTCTCCTCCTGCTGCCTTTTCTCCTCCTGTCTCTGACGCACTACAGGAAAAGACAAAATTGTTGTAAGTAAGAGTTGTAAGATTGATTTAAATTGTGTGCGTGCATGCCTTAAACACTCACATTTCTTCTCCAGCTCATCATCGTCCAGGAGCAGGCTGACCACCTCTTTAGGTTTGAGTGTGTCTGGTTTGAAATTACCTCCAGAGATCACCACCCTTTGAATCTTGTAAAACAAGAACGATAAAGCATTACTTAACGAGGTCATTAATTCATATCTGCATCATGTTGTTTACTGTGACTCTCACTACTTGTGTTGTTTGCGTATTGGTTGGTTTGTTGGAAACAGGCTAAAACACAACAAAACTGTTAGCTTATATTATTTTTAAGTGCTTGGTTATCACACCTCGCTCTTCTCCTTAGCACGCTGTAGGATCCTCTCCTCGATAGTGCCCTGACAGATGAGGCGATAGACTGTGACCTGCTTCGTCTGACCCAGTCTGTGGGCTCTGTCCATGGCCTGTTGGTCCACTGTGGGGTTCCAGTCGCTGTCATAGAAGATAACCTAAAGGGAAACATGAAAATATTCTATGTTATTCTAGTTCAACTTTAAGCTGAACCTTTACTATCAAGATTTCTAGTTTAACTTTCAGTTCAGTTAGAACTTTTAATGCTTCTAACATGTCAACAGGTTTTTAAATACTGACAGACACAACCTATTTTTTCTGGCTGGTTAAAAGAAAAAGAATAGAAGCTACATCGCATTGTTTTCTGATTTATATAGGAAACATATGCAGTTTAATCTTTGATATTGCACCACCAAATTAGTTTTCCTTCAGTATGTCGATGACTCACAGTGTCAGCAGCAGTCAGGTTAATGCCAAGTCCTCCAGCCCTCGTGCTCAGCAGAAACACAAAGATATCCGTCCTTTGAAAGTGGAATAAAGACGGAGGAAGAGAGAAGAACAAACACATTTTAAGCATATTTGTGGCATAACAGCAGATACACAATGATACACAAATTAAGAGAGGAGTGGCATGCAAAATAAAAGTTGCCCCACACAAACAGATTGTTCCAACAAATCGCACACTCTCTATGTGAATTCACTACGAAACACACACACACACACACACACACACACACACACACACACACACACACACACACACACACACACACACACACA
>JAUYWH010000016.1:7098131-7165287 GCA_034779795.1 Ctenopoma multispine
ACACACACACACACACACACACACACACACACACACACACACACACACACACACACACACACACACACACACCATTTAAACTGTTTACTTATTATTGCATATTGGGAAAGTTAGTTAGCTACTGGCAAAAATGAGCTTTGTTTCATGCGCGCGCACACGCACAAACACACAATTTAGACTGCATTGATCTCTACCCACCGGCTCTGGAAGTCAGCTACCATGTCTCTGCGTTCAGAAATCTTTGAGGATCCATCAAGACGCATGTAGGTGTGCTTACGATAAACCATGTACTCCTGGAAAGACAGGATAAAATATTATGATCATCATATTAGGATCATTGGGGGGGGGGTTGCCAAAACTATGCTTAGTGTGGTGGATTATCTCCATAAATTCAAAGTTTGCGCAGTATGTATAATAAAATACTGATTATCAAATGAATTAATTAATGGATTTGCATAACGGAACCTTTCTGGATCACCTCAATCCTGGAGGACATTACAATCCTGTCCTATAAGCCTGTGCTGTTTTTCAGCCTGTGTGGAAAGGTAGCCAGCAACTATGTGCTGAATTGCCAAATATGCAATTCTACTTAAGTCTAAGAGCAGAAATATTAAATATTAATCTCTTGTATAGAACTTCTGTATTACAGCAATTTTGTGTCCAAAATATAAAAATCCCACATTTCTTATGTGCATTTGCTGAAGTTGAAACCTCAACCCCAGTCTGGAGAGACATTGAGAAATCCAAAAGCTGATATTCTATCCTCCCCCAAAGTCTGCTAAGCTGTTCTGTGTGTGTTTGTGTGTGGGTGTTAGGTCTAATGGGAGGGGTTCTTCAGTGCGGAGGTCAGATCAACAACGGTGATGAGGTGACATACTGATCTCTCTTTAAGCATTGACCTGAACCCTTGACCTCCTCACTCAAACATATCAGTACCCCTGAACCAATGGACCAGTTACAATTACTGGCACACACCACAGCTCACCTCGCACACTCATTGCTGATTATATCAATGATTTGACACTATGTTTTCAGTGACCTCACTAAACCCCTGTCACCTGGGGCCTCCGTCCTCTGCGTGTGTGTGTCTGGCTCTGTTACCAACTACCCCATCTGCTCTGAGCGAACACTACATTACAGATCATTAGCCTGGTGTGTGCCAAAATGCTGCTAATCTCAGTGAATTTGATTTTGATATCTTGGCAGCAGGATGTTGCAGATATCGTTGCTCAGAAAGCCTTATTCAGCCTTCCCACTCTAGATTTTTCAGGTTTTACACCCAATATATCTTATGTCATGTTTTAAAGCTTGTGAAGTCTGTGCCAGGCAAAACATACAGAACAGATACAATGGTACTTTCCTCACTGAGATCAATACCTCACCAGCTGGCAATTTTCTCTCATATTTCCTTTGGCTTTGCATTAATTATAAGTAGCACTGTAGCATATCTGCAGTTTCTCACTGATTTTGTAATGTGTTCCATTGCAAACGTCAGGAATCAGTGTATAGGATCAGAACAAACACATTACACATAACATGCCATTTACATCGGCATGTTAATTTTCTTCAGCTAACGGTCAGCAGCCTATTATAGATTGAATTTAGCAAAAAAGTATTTACAGTTTACTATCTGACTAACTGAGCTATTTTTGAATCACACTGAGTTGAAATTATGTCTGTTCTGACAGAACACGAGATTCTTCAATAGCGTAATGCTGAAATAAGTCCAAGTTCCCAGTTTTAAGTCTTGTTTCAGTGCATGTCCATATGCACTTTCTGCTTTGCCACAGAATGAAGCAATCACAAATCGCTGTACTCAAAATGCAACTGTCATTTGATATGACATATGATATGTCTAATATATTGTCTCAAGTGATGTCACTTAAATAAGCATCCAACAGGGCTGAAGACCGAACGCTCTGATAGGAACTTGGCAAAACTATTCCTTAAAACCTCAATAAATGAAACTTCATATCAAGTTTTGTATTTTACATATTATTAGTTAATAATGAAAAAGAGAAACTGAAAGGCAAATTTATTCTACTGAATAATCTGTATTTGCTGATAAAACTGATTTTTTGGCTGTTGAACCAAAGTGTCAGTGTGAGCATTCCTGGCAGCACTGCAATCTAAGCCGCAGACTTGCAGCACTGTAAAGTGCCGCCTAAGCAGCCACAGATGCACAACTTAAGCAGCAGGGCAGTGGCTTGGTGGTTCTGCTCCACTATCGGCTGCTGCCAGCAATGTTATTTTTCTTCAGGCCACCCGGATCTTAACAATCCATCACCCAGCGGCGTGATGTCACCAGAAGTACCGGCGACAAAAACAATGACGCTAATGACAGAGATTAGGATCAGCCTCTCCTTCACTCTTTCTCTTAGTCACAGTCTCATGTTCAGGAAATCAACTCCGTCTGTAGAAATCTTCCCATCTCCAACCACTAAGAAAGCTAATATGGTCAATGAAAACTGAAACCAGACTGGGTGAATACAGTGTATGATTTAATTTCTGAGCGTCGTTAGTGCATTAGTGAAGAAGATGCTGTCACAGCCTGCATTCCTGTATGAGGTAACTTACAGACAAGGCGCTGTACTTTTACCTCATTAGACGAGGAAGGTATAGCTTGGAGCAACTAAAGGTGGAACAGCCAGTTAGAAGAGCATTAATGCAGAATGACTACCTTGCATTATCTCATCCATCTTAAGCATTCACACCATTGTCGTTTTCTTTAGGCCTTTAAACACAAGGCATTCCCACTGTTTTCCAGACACACAGGAAGACAGTCCTTAACCACCTGGGCTGGGTCCATCTGCCATCAAAAGATTTGGCAGTGGAAACAGCACTGTGCTGTGTGAACATGGAAGGAATTCCCAATGACATCATGCCAGAGGCTTTTGGCTTCATGGTAATGGAGCACTGTACTGAGGCTGTCGACACAGGATCACTGGCAGAACAGCTCTGATCTATTGTGCTATTTTACAGTGACGCACATTTTACACCTTGAACCCTGATAAAACTAACCTCCAACCAGATTATACTGCAGCTAACCACAGTATGTGTAAACACAGAAAGTGTCCCTGAGTTGGTGAAGCTTTTGTTCATGAACTGCCTAAACTGTATGATGACGTATCTGTTTGGTCAGGGTGATCTGGAACGGTGCTATTCAGTAGCAACTGGAATGGTTGTTGTTCCACCTGGTATTCATGTGTGTCATTGGGACCTGCTACTCTAGTCAGTCACTTAGACCTGGTGAAGCCTATTGGATGAGAGATGAAACATCTTAAAGAACATAAAGTCCAGTTGCCACTGAACAGCACCTAATCATGAACAAGATGACTGGGAATCTTCACAGATATGATGTATATGATGGTGTATGATGTATTTATCTTGGATACAAAAAGCACCTAAAGATCCTAAAATCTCCCTGGCAGTTCTCTTTACTGGTTCAGGTTCAGAGTGCAGTGTAAAGGATTTTGCGTTCATCTTTCTCCCCTCAACTACCTTTGTCTGCTGCAATACAATATTTCTTTCTTCTCTAACCACAAGGCCTGAGCCACTCCCCATCTCCCCCTCTCGTCTCTCCTTCAAGTCATCGCTCCCATCAGGCTGCCTCCCCTGCAGATGAGACCCTGCTTATTAGACCTGACCTGTTAATTAGCCGTCTAATGAAGTGTACTAGCGAGGGAAAGGCAGGCTGATTAGAAGTACTGGAGCTCAATACCTTGTTGGTAAAAGCAAGTTAAATAAGACAAACAACTTGTTTGGAACAACAAAAAGATATGCAAATGACACACCAAATGTGCATTGTGTGACCAAATCTGTTGGTGGCTAGAGTAACTAAGTCTCTGAATATCTAACACATAACACATTTGACCACAGTTTAAAAAAAATGTGAAATTGTAAGTGAAATTACTAAACTGAATAATGACTTCAGGGGGAAAAAAATGTGTGTGTGTGTGTGTGTTTATACCTCCAGTAGGTCTATCATGCGCGTCATTTGGGAGTAGATGAGGACTCTGTGTCCCTGTGCCTTTAGCCGACTCAACAGGATATCCAGTGTGTGGAGCTTGCCACTTTCTGTGATCAGGCTTTCCTTATCTGAAAGAGGAAGAGACAAATAAATGGAAACCCAGACTACCTGGATAGTGAGAGAGCGGTGCTTTAAATTAACACCTGTTTTGTGCAGCCAATTGCCCAACACAGTTTAAGAATTCTTTGTGGTTGTGTCTAAATGTGTAAGCTTACAGAACTGACTCTCTCTCATGTAACAGAACTGATTTTCAATTGACAAAACAAAACTACAAAAGGTGATTAAATCTTCCTCAATCACTGCAAGTCCATGATAACCATATTCTCTCAGATAAAAGCCTTTACCCGAGCGGATCAGCTCTGGGATCAATCACATCGTCTTGGATGTGGTGACTGTTTAAATAATGTTTCCTTATTTAGTGGACTACTGATCAGAGCAAAGAGTGCGTGAGAGAATCAAGAAAGGAAAGGGATGACAGGACAGAAAGAGAAATTGTGAGAAAAAAAGATGGCAGCTGGTCTTGTCCACATTACTTCCAGTACCATGTTAGGTGCCTTAAAATGATTGCTTACAGATGGTAAAAAAGGAAGCAATCACACCCTGGATCTGCTGTGGTTCCCTTCATGTCCAGCTGATGAGGAATTAACGTCATCTGGCACAATGGCAAAATGAGAGAAGGGCTGAGGTTGCCATCGACCCAGTGACAGGCACATTATGGTGCTTGATCAAGAGGTCATGACCCTGAGTGGGGAGAACCTAAGGCCAGGTCCAGGGTCAGGTGACAGGGTCGGGTACGGGTTACAAGAGAGTCCCTATGGGAGAGTAGCTCTTGGCTGTCTTGTACTCGAGTTGGACACTTGTTCATAAGCCCCTTTTGTACATTTAAAACTGGAGTTCATAAATATTTCCAAATCTTCTTTCCTTGCTTTGTAACCAACCACATTAAAATCATGCATTAAAGCATGCATTAATCCAAAACACGTCAAACATTTTAAACTGAGGCTGTAATAATACGCACCTAACAATGCGCTGCCACAAAATAGGTAAAACACTGTTTTTAACACTCAACCAAAGGTGCTAAAATCCAGCAAGACAAGTAGAACTAGCTTGAGATTTTTCAACTCTTGACGAGTGGAACACTATGCTAACGAGTACTCAGACTGAACCCTGACCTCTGACTTGTAGTACAGGCCCCTAAAAAAGGTCAGGCCCTGCCGAGGTGTTAAAGAGGAACTACTAGAACAGATGAACAGGGAAAACACTCTGGCCACTGTGAAGTGATGTCAGCTTGTCAAACACAATTAATCATGGTCTTACGCAGACCTTGAGCCCATGGGAACGTGATGACAGGATGAATTTAAAATCAAAGTTACTCTATATCTTTTCTCAAGACAGCCAGTTTATTGCAGAATAGAAGCTTTTCACTGCTGTTTGCCTGCTTGTTGTGTCCTCCCAATGAATAAAAACAACAGCAATTAATAGGGCTAAGGTTATGAAGGTCCACTAAGGAAGACAGAAAAATAAAAAAAAAGTGAACACGTAAAATGGGGGAAAAGAAGGGAAGAAGGACAAACAAGCATAATTAAAGAAACTTCTCATAAGCTAACAGCTAGAGACAATATACTCAGTCTGAAGCAACTTAACTGTAGATTTATTGGAAGGTAGGCATCTCTTACACATTGCTGTGGTTTTGACTTGTATCAAGAGACCAACTCCCCACAAATTTTGAGATACAAAAACACTTATTCCCACCGTCAAAGGCCTATAATTGTCCTTGGCGTCAAGAAAGTGGATTGAAAAGTAAAGAGAGAGAAAGAGAATTAGACATGCATGAAAGAAAAAGGGGCCAGACAGACAGTGACATGCAAAGAGTGAACGGGGTCTGTGGTGGCTCCAGCTACAGCGAGGCACCATTAGCATGGTGGCTGTGGTGGTGATGTTGTGGTTTAGATCAGACTGGGCCTTTTCACCGCAGTTGCCCATCTAACCGAGGCTGCTGCTCAGTCAAGGGCACCAATCGACATTGAGGTCCACATTGCCAACCTCCCAGATTCAAACCATCCTTTGGCAAAGACACTCAAATTAATAAATATTGTTCAGTCCTCCCCCCCCCAATCTGTTTCTGTTTAGCAGATTATATTTAAGCGTACAGACTCCAGTGTCCTGTTTGAAGACAAGTTAAAGCGCCTATGTGAGGATTTCTGTGGACACACAGGACTAAATGTTGTCTTTAAACTAGTTATTGAAGGGCATAAACTGTAAACCTTAAAATCCCATATTAAGCAGTTTGATACAATTATTATTTATGAAGAGACATGTCAGCCTGGGTCATTTGTTTAAGAAGAGCTACTCCTCTCTTTAAAAAATTTACTTATTAATGCTTAGATATTTCCCATGTTTTTCTTTTCGAGCTAGAGATCATGATGGTAACTAACGTGTTACATTTGCATTTCAGAAGCATTGAAAATACTGGAAACTTACCAGGATAAAAGCCGTGAAACGGAAGTCTATTAGAAAATGATCCCACTCCAGCAAGTATCTAAACTCACATCTAAAAAATGTGGCTTCAGAGAGAGGTGCCCGAGTTCAAAACATTTAGTGTTACATACAGAAAATCCCTATTTCTAAATACCGCTGCCATACCCTATAAAGTGGAGCCAGGAGAATGAATCATTCCGATTTGGGAGGGCTTTGGTGGTCTATCTCATTCCAACATAACACTTATGGCTTACATTATGAGCTACATGTGGTTGCAGTGAAATGCATGACCAGAAATGCGAGCAAACTGGATGCAGTTGGCATGCATGTAACATGAAAAAATGGATGATCTACAGGGATTAGAATAGATGTATATATATTTAACTAGTGTGCCACTTTTGTGAAATTAAGTCACATAGTAACAGCGTCAGTTTGTGGCTCAAGAGAGAACAAAAGAAGCTGCAGGTCACCTCACACAAAAAAACAAACAGGATATGTGGAGTGGCATATACATAAACAGAATACATGAGCAGCAAAATAAACATTTGGAATAACAAGCAATAAAATGCACAAAAAACAACTTTCTAATGGACTGACAAGGACAGGGACTATGTTAAGACCACACCCCAAAAACAGGAGCAAATCCCATGCGGTGTCACACCACTCTGCTGTTGCCATGGATACACATATCAAGCTTCACCACCTGCCCTACCCCCCTTTCACAGCTCCCTACTCCAATTCAGTCTAACAGTGGTATACACTCAGCCAGCCCTCCCCATCTCCTCCTGTCTTTACCTCCTGCTGGCAGATTAGGCTACACTCCTATGTTCCTCCTCTCTCCCTTTTTACCACATCCACTGTGCCCTCCAGCTCCCTCTCCATCTTTCTATCCTCCACTACTACAAACTCTCTTACTCCCCTTTACACAGCCACTCTCCCTCCTCCTGCTGTCTGTCCCCCAGTGGTGTAATCCAATCCCTGTAGGGCCAGAGCCAGGGGCCTGACACGGTCCTGACCCAATTAAAGGCCTGCTGCCAGCTAATTAACCCCCGGCCCAGCCCTGGCGCCTGGCGCCTGATACTCCCAAACCAACTACAACGCTAATTTCATTAATACGTTACTACAATCTTCAGTCCTGTCCTGTCCCCTTCCACACTACTGCTGCCAAAGCCAAAAATGGAGCCGCCCTCAACAGGGAGTTAGCGGACCAGATGCGATCGAAAAAGAGATGATGAACATCAGTGAGATTACAGAGGGAAAAAAAATCAAGAGCTGATGAAAGAAGATGGATGGATGGTTATGTGAGAAAGAGAGACAGATGGAGGGCCACAGAACAGGTCGAATCAACGATCCAAGCGCGTGACGGCCCCTCACTGTATAATGATACATTACACTGTGCAATCAATAAGTCAATGGGCAACACTTGTTCAGCACTGCTGATGATGGAAATATTACCCTGATACTACTTTGCTGCTTCTGCATGTATTGACAAAAACTGTACTAAAACTTAATTTTCTCCCTGGAACACCATGAGAATAGCTAAGAGCCAGATGCCAGCAGGAGATTTTGGAAACTGAGTGAAGGGACAGAGGGGATTTTAGCTTGTTGTTGGTGAAGCTTGTTGGGAGTTTTACACAAGCTAAACCAAAATATATATACACACACACACACACACACACACACACACACACACACACACACACACACACAGTATATATATATATATATATATATATATATATACACAGTATACACACACACACACACACACACAAAGAGAGAACATGTCTGCACACACATCACTGTCTCCCCTCAAACATAAAAAAGAGGCTCTGTTCTTGGTTCTCTAGGAGTCGTTAAGCACGAGGAGAGACAGACAGTCTGGTAAGGACTCGGAGTTTCGTGGGGGAACCTCACCACACCACAGCGCCCCATTGTGAACTCTGTCATTAAGACAGATTACTGCTAGTTACCCTTGGCCAGCACTGACTTGACACACCACAGATGAAAGCTAGCTGGCTAAGAGACAGAGTGAGTTAGAGTGATATTACTTGGCTTCCACGTTCAGAGATGTCATCAGAGATATGATGTGGGTAATGTCTCCCCCTTCAGTCTGCTTTGGGATTTTGAGTTTCTTAAGTGCACAGTATTGATCGGTTTGCTTTTATGCAGGTGTGAAGCACCTTGAATTGCAATTGAGTATGAAAAATACAATACAAAACTCACTTAGCTTGACATAAGTATATGCAAATATTACCATCCAAAAACAATACTAGAAACTCAAAACATCAGCATCCCTTTCTACAATTTGCTGCATGTTTTTTTTCCCAATGCTGGCAACAAAAAATGCTGCATTCAGCAGACGGTTACCAGTACCAGCTTAATGCAGATTTAGAGGGGCAGAGTCAGATGGTGATGTGGTGAGGCTGGCTGTCTGTGTTGTTTTGTGCCTGTCTACCAGAGGGCCGGGGATGTTTCCTGCCATTTTGCTGGAGAGCAGAGTGTCTTTGAAGGGACAGGAAGGCAGAACTGCATTTCCCACAGCCTGATGTGGGCTGCTGGGCCAGACCTGACTGGCCTTTTTGCACTCTCTCTCTCATAGTCTGATTGATACACAGAGAGAGACAGACAGACACACACACACACAGAGACAGATGTGCATTCACACAAGTTGCACATCCATTAACTTCTTCCTCTGAAACACTCAATTCCCAGCTAACAGGAAAGCTAGAAAAAGACTCAGTGCTATAGTGAGAAGGCCGTTGTGGACAGACACCTTCTAATTACTGTAACAGACACAGGGGCCACACAGACGGCAAGGAAGGTTATTCCTGTGTCACAGCGGAATGTTGCGCAAATAATCCTACAGCACGCAAGTTCAAAGCTATTTCCTTTCAAATTGATTTTTAACCTGACGCATAATGTGTCTCCGCCTGAAATTGTTCTCTGTTAAAATATAAAGCACCAGTCATATCTAAGTTTCTAGAGACCAAAGAGCTGATGTTAGGACAGCAACTTAGTAATAAATAAACGAGACTTGAATGCCTCTAATTATTGTCAAAACCTCTTATCCTCTCAAATCCAAGTGGCTCAGACTGAGTGAAAGCATGGGTTCTGATGTTGCTAATAAACAATGGTTATCAATAATAACATCGATATTAACAATAACATCAAAACTAAAAAAACCTGAGGCCTGCGACATTGCTGCTGCCTCAATTGTTTTTTCCTCCTCTATGGCCTGATTTCTAATAAGTTGTCCGATTAGATTCCTCCGTTGATATCAATGGGCAGCCGTACTCACGCCATGGCGATCAAAACAAACAGTTATTCAGCTCTGCATTTGTTCTAAAGGTGTGGGTCTGGGGGTACAGAGGAGAGGGAGGGTGGGAAACTTCAGCTGGGCTACTGTACATATCTGAGCCTTGATGTGGCAACAATGTGCTCGGCGGAGAACGGGTGCCCGAGTGTTGGGTCACTTCCTTCCTGCTGAGGCTGAGAAAGAAGTGGGAGACCAGACGGCCTGAGAGGCCAAAGCCAGATACTGACTTCAGATCAGCACACGGTCCCGTCTGCTAGCTGGACAGACGGAGGTGAAGCTTGTCCTTGGTGTGTCTCTGCTTGTGTGTGTGTGTGTGAAGAAAGGCAATGCTGCCGAGCGTGGGAGAGTGTGTGTGGGGAGAGGTGAGAGACACCTCAGGCACCGTGTGAGCGCTGCGCTGTTCACTGAATGGACTCAGTGGTGCACAGACACACACACGCACACACAAAGACGGACCATCTATTAGTGTTACCTAACTAAGCACTTGAACAATGACCAGTAGCTAAACTTCCTCACTTTGTCTGCTTCCGTATAACTTCACAAGAGCTTTCAGGCTGTTCTCACACAGACACACAAATACTTGTTTTGTTTCTCACTTTTACACACAAACAGTCTCACAAGCACATGTACACAAAGATGGATAGACAATAAAAATCAAGCAGTTCAATATTGCAATTGCAGAAATGTTTGAGAGAGTTTCTACAGAATTTAAAATGATATTATAATTATACTAATTATATTTAGATGTGTGTGTAATGTGCAAATGTGTCTAAAAGTGCAAAAATTGACATAAATATATTTTGCAGGCTCGTCACACAAGTATAAAAGGACACACATGTTCATTTTCTGTGCCAGGAACCTCTCACAATACAAAAAGAGTGCAGTCATCATAATCCATGACAGAGATAGTTTATCAGAGGCGGAAAGGCTGAGCGGGTCAATGAGAAGGAAGTGTTGTCTGTAAAACTGTAATGGCCTCTCTCACCCTAGACATCCATCATTCACCTGAAGCCTGGCAGTGAATCAGCTCCCACTCTGCTGCAGTTGACCCTTAACTCAACAGCCAAGCTCTCCTGATAAAGTGCTTGTAAGCACACACGTAAAGCCACGTACACACACAGTCATGTATCCGCACCTTAGTGGAAATTGCTGGTATGTGTTTATGTGAGTGAACCGCGGCTGTAGAACCCCCTTCGCCTGCCTGGCAAGCAGACAGAAAGGTGATGTGCCCAGCTCCGCCCCAACGACCCTGGGTCATCCTGTGCAGATTCTCCCACGGGCCATTACCTCTTCCTTAACTCCAAAACACCATACCCCCCATTAATGGAACTATTTGTAAATTGAGACGTAAATAAATATCGGGCAAACTTGCAGAAAGCATCTGTCATTTTTCATTTTCTTGTCCTAAATATGAAAAACACTAACACAGCCCTTACCAGGTATCCGAATAAAGGACCATCCATGGCGAGAGTAGAGTGCCATTACTCCACCAGGGCACTGTGGGAGGAAGGAATTGGCCCTCACACACCAGCCTGAGGCAAGTTCAGGGCAGCCATAGAGGAAGCACTGTTTGAAGATGGCACCACCTCCACTACGTATCACCTGCCACTCATACTCCGCACTGCGGTCGTCGCAATAACGCTCCATGGGAACTGCTGTCACCTAGGTAACCAAAAAGAAAGATAGGGTTGTCAATGTTTGAAATTGAATAAACAAAACTGTGTTGAGGAGAAGGGAGGAAGATTTGGGGGTAGCATGTTAAAAGTAGGTTGACATAGGAAGTTTTTAAACTTTTTTTTAAGTAATACAATTCTCACAAATTATTTGTCATTCAAAATATTTAATTTTATTTGACTGTAGCTTTAAACTAAGTTTTCCACCGGTATACTGTAGACAGACAGAAACCCCTGCATAGAGACTGGTTTCACTGACTCAGCATGCTGTTTGTGTAAATGTGTGTGTGAGGACTTCAGTAGGAAACATAACAACTGGTGAACAACCTGAACCTTTTTAAGAGGTGCTGTTTGTTTTAAATGCAGCTGGAAGTTGCTGTGGTCACCCCCCGCAATCCAACCACACACAGTCACACACACATTTCACGCATAAGAGCTTCTCACTGCTGAAATCCTACAAAGGCAACAGCTCTTCCTTCTTCCCCTTCTGAGACCACCCAAATGCTTGTCCATTGTACATGGACCAGTTCACACACACGGACAGACACGATCATACAAACACACACAGGTCTTGCTAGAATGCCCTTCTCAGTCCACTTGCTGCTTACACATACACTTACCCTGGGTGTGGCAGCTAGCAGGAACTTGGGTGGCAGCGTGGGCTGACATAGTCTTAATACGGAGGAGGATGAATTTCTGCTGTAGATGTTCACGTCTGTGTGTCCCATCATGCCGGGGCTCAAGGCTGTGAACACGAGATCCTACAACAAACACAGACAATGAAGTATAGTATGTAACAACTGGATGACTTATCGAGAAATCTTAAATTTGGGCAAGATGTCATGTGAAACAAATGCAAAACAATTATGAACCAAATCAGATATGTTAAAGGCATACGTAAACTTATGTACATGTTACTGTGTGGGGTCTGTGACACAACAATGGCGGATACACAGTGCCATCTAATGGAAAAAAAAAAAAAAGAAGTGACGTCTTCTTTTAAGCAAGTACTAATTTCTCTGTTTGCTGTTTACTGCATGACATCATTCATACAATAAAATACACTATTATAGTAAGTATATTTTCATTGGATTCTTTTGATGGACTACAACATCTTTTTTTTGGCAGTTCTTGAAACCTATTTTTAAAATATCACAATAAATATGTTCTAATTTTATATATTACAAACAAATAATAATTTATTTCATAATGAGATGAACAGATGGGATGATGGGACAAAAAGCCCTCTTGAAGAAATGCCCCACTTTCGTGTAGGTAAAACTCAAGGTAAGAAAGTATTCCAAGTTGTCAAGTTCTCTAAAAGCCTCAACAGGAGCAGGAGGGAATCTGAAAGCAACACTGACCACACTGTCAAGTACGCAGCCAGAGAAAGATGAGCCAAGCAGAGAGAAGAGACACTATGTGCCAGCTTCACGCAGCTTCAAAAGAAAAGTAAGGAGCTGAATGTAGTCGGGGAAAACTGTGGGAGTGAGTAATTTCTAGAAGCTCAAGTGGGAGTCTGAGGTCAGCATGGTCATTCAATACACATGCATTATTAGCTCTCCAGATGTCTGTAAGTAAGATTCTCGCTCAAATCTGAACTTTCTCCTTTATATTTTTCTCCTCTTATGTTACTTAAACAGCTCTTGGGGGGGACCTAAGATGCCAGGCAGTGTGATAAGACCAGGAGAGGATAAAATTACCCAGCAGCATTTTCTCCTAAGATTTTTACACCAGTTAAGATACAATTGGTGTGTGATGGAAATATGATTCATGGGTGAAGTATAAGACTCTTGAAGTTTTGAATGCAGCTGTATGCATTTTTTGAGGTGGTCTGTATATTTGAACTGGCTCATACTGTACGCTCTGTAATAAAAATGCTGTTTCACCATAACCATGGGGTTCACAACGACAAAATGCAATACTTATGAAAACTGGCAGACATAAGAGACTTCTAAGCTACCAGCAGAATGGTGTTGCAAAAGAAAAACACCAGTAACACAGTGCTGCTATACGTGTGCTACCATTTATCTGACCCACACCTAATGTTATTCAACTTTTGTTACTGTAGTCAGCATCCACAGAACCAGCTCTCCTGTTAGCAGCACAGTGCTGCTGAAAAAGAGCAGTCAGTCAAACTATTTTCATATCATTTCATAAAACTAAAATAAATAGGATTAAATAGCATTAACAAACAGAAATAGTTTCATTATAAGCATGAGGGTTTGCGTGGTTTGACAAAATCATATACATGCAGGAACAGAAGCATTCTTCTCTTGAACCTCTGAAGACAATGAAGACTCATATCTAGGAGGGGGGACGTTGTTACTGGGTCATGAGGAGACACAGGGATTAAATTCCACACTGTATCCCAGAGGAGGGAGAGGAAGCCAGGGGCAGAGAGCACGTTGTGTGGCCAAACACCGACTGATGCTCAGGGGAAAATTTCAGCATTGCCAGCGACACATGCCTCTCTAATCGAGTTTCATCTTTCTATCACGCAGCTATGTGGACTACAGATGGCTTCTAAAGTGGGTCTTGATTAGGAATATATTTAAGTCTCTATGAGCGTGTATGTTTCTTACTTGGAGGACAGAGCTGGTGTGTACGCTGGGGAAAGCAGTGGGTCTATTGAGCCACAGAATCAGGTCCCTGCGAGACAGACACTTGGGTTGTAAACTCTCTCTACGTCCTTCCCCATCACCAGTTTGATCTTGACTCTCTTCTTCATGGTCAAACAGGCGTTGATAGTAGAGCCGGTATGCAGCCTTCATGGACAGAAAAAGGGCTAACCATCTGCGAAAGGGAAAACCATGAGGGAGAGAGGAAAATGTAGAGAATTTTTATAAAAACAATACTCGATAAAGAACCATAGGTCCTGTGGAACGTTAAACATTATTAGATGTAAAAATTAAGGGAATCTATAACAGAACTTTCTGACCTCTACAGAACAAAGCTGCACTCAGCTACAGTACAGCACCATCAGAGCTGACATTCAGTTGCTTGCTAAGACACAACAGCTGTCCTAATTCTTGTTGCAGTCTCTTTCCTTGCTATTCAAACAACTGTAAGAACAGTAACGCATCTGAAGATAGAACCTTAAAGCCCACCTCACTAAAGTGCCTTGAAGCATGAGATTGGACATCTCAGCAGGTGACACGTCAATAAAGCACAAAAAGGAGAAGCAGCTTCCTTTGTCATCACCTGCATGAGTAAAAGCAGAATACATGACAGAGAATATAAAATTAAACACAGATAGATACAAACGTAGACAGTCAGGAGAAATCAAATTCAAAAGTTCAAATTAAAGACACCATCTCAGATGAGACGATAGGGGTTCTGGTACTGCAGTGATTGTGCAAGTCTGAGGACCATGATTGATTGGTGCTCACCTTTTCTATGAAAAAGAGACTGCTGGATGTGATGTGGAGAGAATGGAGACAACAGCACTTGAAGTAATCTGAGGAGGATGTTGAAAGAAAGACTGGGTTACACAACTTAATGGGAAGAAAAGCAAAACAAAACAGTGAATTTGGAACAATAATCTGATCCCAGTCCAACCCACACAAATTCTGCATAAAGAGCTCTAACTGGGATAAAATCATTTTCCCAAAAACATCCAGAAGAACAAAGATTTGCTAAAAAAACAAAAGCATTTAATTTACTTTTAATTTTATGACTTCGTAATATTAAAAGAGGAATTGTTATTGACCTGTTGACTTGATTTGGTCACATTTATCAAGATCAAGAGTGTATTTGCTTCTTTCAGTGTATTTCTGTGCATCTGTATTCTACTTACTTGTTCTTTCCCTGGTTGTGTGCGTGGACGAGGCCATGGCGGTAAAGGAACTTAGACATTATGAAGGGCTTGAGGGACATGTGGAATGGAGAGCGTGTTTCCTGGCGCTCAAACAAGTCAGGGTGGTTACACACCTACACACAGTTAGAGGAGTTGGTAAAATCCGCATGTGAACCAGCATTACTCATGCTTATTCTACGACAGTCAATTCCTTGTTTAATTGTCGATCTTGATTTTTGCTCCAGTCAATAAAAACTGTATAGAAGCATTAAAATTCCTTTTGAACAACCACTTGAGCTAAACATTTTTTTCTGACTACTAATAATGTGGTACTGGAAATGATCCTCAAATTATAAAACAAATAGCTGTCATCAATCATTGTGAATTTGGTAGCTAAAAATAACCACTAAACTTCAAAGCTGTAATCCAGTTATATTGTGTTACATTCTATTTTTGCACAAAAAAACCACAAGGTCATTTTAACTAGGCAACTGTTCATACCTTTCTGAACTGCATGACTAGGTTCATGAGGGAGGAGGTGGTGCTGTGAGCCTGCTGGGCCGTGCCCATGGAGGACTGCAGCAGGTCCTCGATAGAGATCTTGTTTCTCAGAGCCTGGTAGAGGAGCCTCTGCCGGGACGTCAGCTGGCAGTAAGTCAGGATCTCAATCTGCAGAATGAAAGCAGAATAAGTAGAGAAGTTACTGTCATACTAAAACAATCTTCATTACTTTTATCTTGTGTGATAATATCAGACAAAAGAACAGACTTCTACATATGTGGTGTCAGTGTTGAGATAATCATTGCTTTAAGTTTATGCACTCTTCAAAACTGAACATTTACACCTTACACTGTAAAAATGCAGTCACATAAGTCAGTCAACCCAACTCACTCTATAGGCATCTTGAATTCTCATGGGCTTAAAGTGTGAAGATCAAATTATTGAAACTGAAAGAAATTTTGGACGGTGGACTGATGTATAACACAGATCTAAAATACAGACAAATCATTCTGTTTTCTTGATTCAGTGCTGCTATTATGTTATACACGTGCAGTATTTTAACATGGACTCAACCAAGAATGGGCATGGCACACACACATTAAAACCTCCGGTGTGATCTTGTGGCGTTGATGAAAGCAGGAAAAATTTATAACAATAGACTATAAAAAAACGCAACCATCAACCGTGAGTCAACCCCACCAGTTACTAGTGGCTCTGTCGTGTTGACAATGCAACAGAAGCCAATGAATGTGGAAAAGAAAAGGATGTGGGCTGGCATGAGTAGTGAGAAGTGGTGAACTCCGCTATTTCACTGACTCTGTGTATTGAGACCCCCACAGCATATGTATTAACATGTGTGCACAGTGTGTGACCTCGAGTCCAACATACATCAAGAAGATCTGCCAACACAAGCATCACTCACAGGCTTATTACAACACTGTCTTTGTCAGTGAGGTGTACAATGAGACTAACAGAGGGGGGGAGCGGGTTTAACCAGGAGAGTGGGGCTTTGCAGTGTTGACAACATACTGGATTTTTATTGGTACAAAAACTCAAATTAAATTCAAACTTGTGCTGAATTTTGTTTTTTTAGTACTTTCTGGACATCTGACATAATGCTGGTGTCTTTTTTTTCTCCATTTGCTCAAATTAACTAGTGAGACTTTACAATTTTGTCCAATCTACATGCTATGATTTTTTTTGTCTGTTTTCTTTGCCTTTTCAAAAGCACCATTAGGAAAACCTCTCTCCTTTTTTATTTGGTAAATTACAGTTGAAAATTGAGAATTGCTTTTACTTTAGATTCAGCAATTACTTAAAATGCTAAAGTAAACCTGAGACTTGGATGAATAAAATAGAGACAAGAAAGCCATCTCTTTTACCTTGTCTGAGAGTTCATTTTCCACATCCTTCTTGATTCTGCGCAGCATGAAAGGCTTAAGGATCATATGCAGTCTGGAAAGTTGGTCTGAAACAGCAAAAAATCATGTTTAGCTACAAAACGTTTTGCATGCAACAAGAGCAAGATTATAAGATCAGTGTTGGCACACACTTTATAGAGGTTGCATACAAATAAGCTGAAAAACAGTTTGTTTGTCACCTGGAAAAGTGGGACAGAACTTTAATAGACAGCTGAAAGCAACACTTTTATCCCCCCCTCAGAGCTTAGAGTTGAACTTACTCTCATCGA
The DNA here is from genome assembly GCA_034779795.1 of Ctenopoma multispine. Taxonomy (NCBI): domain Eukaryota; kingdom Metazoa; phylum Chordata; class Actinopteri; order Anabantiformes; family Anabantidae; genus Ctenopoma; species Ctenopoma multispine. The sequence goes on from JAUYWH010000016.1 coordinate 7,115,622, forward strand.
TGGCGGATTTGTTCTCAGCATGGCTCTCGATGTCCTTGGAGAACCACTCATTAAACTCTTCATGGGAATCAAACAGCGTAGGCATGATGAAGTGCAGGAGAGCCCACAGCTGAGAGACAGCAATAAAACACACATTAACAGTTGTGCCTTACACATGCGCGCGCGCACACACACATACACACACACTGCTTACCTCAGCCATCGTGTTCTGGATGGGCGTCCCAGTGAGCAGCAGCCTGTTTCGACACTGGAACTGGAGGAGGATTTTCCACCGAACGCTGAAAACACAATAGGTGACTGAGTGCAACACGATGTTATCATCATTATTTTTCTAACTATCCTATAATCTTACTGATTACTCAAACTGAATGTCCACGACAGAGAAAAAGGAAGAAAATCAGTTCATGTTAGCACTAAATAGACTTGAGACACATTTTTATAGTTACTATTTTTTGTTCAACTTGAATCAGTAGTGCGTAGTATCTCCGTTTTGTTTAAATAAAGTCGGTCAGAACCAGTGGTTGGTTCAAGGATATCTATAAAACTATGGGGAATTTTGTAAAATCTTAACTATCTCATGGTTGCCAGAAAAATGCAAAAACATCACTATGCTCTTTTAACTGGAAAACTTTGCAATGTGTTTGTACAGGATATTACACAATGAAACAGTCGCCATGGTAATGCTTTACCTAGTACTGCTTTTCAGTGCCTGGGCCTCATCCAGAACCATGTACTGCCACTTGACCCTCTGGAAGTACTTGACGTCCTGCACCACCAGCTGATAGCTTGTGATCACCACATGGAATGGCGCATTTTGTGTGTAAAGTGTTTTCTGTACAAACATACGCAGAGGGATACAGAGTTACAGACTGGGAGAAAAAAACCTGCATAATCATCACCAACATCATCACAATCTGTCTCTCACCTGGCTCCAAAATTTTCGAATCACCTTGCGATCATGTGGATTCCCCCAGTATGGCAACACCTGAGGGAAAAGTCAAGAAGGTTAGTAACATCAAAATTACACTTATAAACACTATATATACACATATATACACACATACATACATAAATACACACAGTGATGTTCCCAGAGGAAACATTTAGACATAGCATTGTGTATGAATCACTGTTTCACTTGCTGAATTGTTGATGTAGACTGTGATGGGAAAAGATTTACACATTACATCACTCAACACAAGCTGGCATGCCATTGTTTTCAGTCAGTCTTGCTTTGAGTGTTCAGGAAGCTTATCTTCAAATTGTGTAATAGGCTCTTTTCACACCTCATTAGCAAAACAGACTGGAATTGATTTATTTCCAAACCAGCACAGAAAATGGACATAGTTGAGTGTTAAGCATAATAAAGAGTTATTCGTGTTAAAATGTGTGTGTGTGTGCTTGCGTGCATGTGTGCGAGTGTGTGCACAGATGACATTTTCATGTGTTTGATAAATGGTCTTTCGTCTACAAGAATGCGCACAGCCTGTTAAAGCATGCAAGAAAGACTTTCTTAAACAGTCACTCAACAATTATACAGATCCGTGGTTGTGTTAGTGTAAGTGATACTACAAAAGCCCTAATACAACACTGCCCCCTGACGGATAGTTTTAGATATTTCTGAGTAGCTGGTGTTTGCTCTCAGATATTTGACGGCACTATTTCACAAGAACAAAACAGCACTAGATTCATTACAGGAGTGTAAAAGCCCAGAGAGAGCAGCAGAAATGAGGACACCCGGATTTCTTCAGACACATTTTTGCTGGTGTTTCTGTTGGTGTGCTCACTCGTCTGCAATACAGGTTCTCACCTTGAATTTGGGCACAAAGCGCGTAAACTCTTGATGCCAGTTGTTGAGTGTTGACGCTGGAGAGATGATCAGGAATGGACCCCAGATGTTGTCTCTCTGTGCAGGAACAGAATTTAAAAAAACATCATCGGCTTCCGCAACAGCTGGTTTTTGTATGTATATCTGCGAGCAGCACCCAATAACAGGAAGCCCACTGAACACTCAACACTGAACAGACACATTTTCCCTCTATTCCACTTTTTCCTCCTTTAGAGCTTTGAGAGAAAATAATATAAAGAGCTGGAAAATCTGCTTTTTGCAACAATGAAATAAGTCATCTGACTAATTCAATGAAGTACTGTATTAACACCTGCACAATGCTCAGTTTTAAACCAGGGAATGTTTAAAGGATGCAGGTGCACAGAGTAGCTGGGTGTTCAATGTTTTTGCAAGTCAGTGTCAGTGGAGACAACTGAATACTCCACAGAGCTTTCTGGAAGTGCACAGTGAATGCTCCCTGCTCACCTCTGCTAGATGCGCTAACAGGGCGATACTCTGGACTGTTTTACCTAGTCCCATCTCATCTGCCAGAATTCCATTTATTCCCTGTGGAGAGAGCAGAAAACAAAGGATAACATTAATCACTCAATGTGTGCAAAAACAAAAAATCTTATGGAATCCTTTGTGCAAACCTCACGTTTTAACTAATTGTTAAATACTGAACCCAGCACACATTTAGAATACCTGCAGCTCAAATGTTAGCAGTTTCACAATTGAAAATAATTTATACAATTCTTACTTCCATTGACAGAAAATTGAATATAGCTTTATGAAAGCAACAGTACTAAACTTACTTAGCAGTAGTGACACAGTTTTCATAATTTTGGCTCTGTTCACCATCACAATGGATTTAAAGTTATACAGTCAAGATGGGCTTTAAGGGAATTAAGGGTTTTGTGCAGAAACTAAAAGCATTTTATACATAGACCCCAAATTTTAGGGGCTCAAAGATACTTATGTAAAACTAAATAAATCCACACAGGTGTCTACTTTGAGACAGAAAAAAACGTGCACCTGTTCGTAGAGGTTGGCCAGCCAGTTCATGCCTTTAAGCTGGTAACCCTTCAGCTTGCCATTAAAGGTGGTGGGCTGAGGAATGTCTTCACCTGCGTGGATGGATGGGTTGGAAAGGCTGTAGCTCTCCCCAAACCCAGAGCCAGCACCTACAGATGAGCCACCAGCTGCATGTAGAGATGCACTGCGACTGTCCTTCGCCTCCTCATCGAACATTCGCGTCTACAGTAAGACATTTAAAGATCAGCACAGTATAGACCAGGGGTGGCTAAAGCTAGTACTCTGGCATAGACAAACTAGGTGAGTGGTTCTCAAACTGTGGTACGCGTACCACTTGTGGTACACAGGTTCCTCTAGCGGTACGCAGGAACACCTTTTTTGCAAAAATTTAATAATAACATTAAAGACATTATACTACTATAGTTTACAGGTAAACCACTTCCACTGACAGGACAACGTCAGACTTTTATACACTTTACATCTCCATAAACATTATTAACAGCATTAGAGTCACAACACCGCATCCCGAATTACATGTGTTAGTTTAAACTTTACACTTATTGGACTTTATTCACTGAAGTAAAGTCATACAGTCACTTTAAAGTCTGGTGTGTTCCTCTTCATCAGCTCAAATAAACCCACAAAATCATCTTTTTTACAGGTGAACTGTTTCCACTCACTGGATAACATTAGACTTTTATACACTTCACAACTGGTGAAGTAAATTTAGTATACTCTGTTACTTTCAAAAAGTAACAGAGTAAATGTAACTCATTACCACCCACCTCTGGTCATAATGGTGGTACTTGGAGAGCCAAATATTTTTTGAGGTGTAAAAAGTTTGAGAACCACTGCACTAGGTAATCAGTATGTGGGATGAGTACACCTGTTGGTGTGCATGCATCAACTTACTTTCTCTTGATGAATCTGGTAGGCCTCCTTTGCATTCCTCAGTGCCTGGGACTTGTAGTATTCACTATCTAAAATTGCATACAATAACATAAAACAACTGAATTCAGTGTGTTTTTTTCTTTCACATAAACATTTTGCCAAAAATATAGCAAAGTCCGAAACATCAGAATTCTAAAAGTGTGTGTTACCATGCACATTTCATCAATTATCATCCTTAATGATTGACCAGAAAATGTATTGTGAAATGTAATTAATACAAATATTCCTACTGCTCAACAGCCCATTAAAAGTGTGCGGAGGAAAAAAGTAAAAAAAATCTGCTGATAGACAAGAGGTTAAAGGAGCAATACACAGAATCATAACTACTCTCTTCAAGGGGTAATTTGACACTGGTATTTTCAGGGGCAATCTTGGTCAACAGCTCCACAAAATGATGAAGAAATATAAATGTCAACCATCAATGCTGAGTTTTACTTTTTACATCTACTCCACTGACATAATAAACGGGACTTGTCTGAACTGTTCATACCATAGTCCTCCTGTCCCATGTTGACCATTGCGCCTCCTCCAATATCAATCTGTCTTTGCCCTGCTGTGTCTTCGAGCTTTCTCAGGATTTCCTCTTGAGCTATATCTCCTCCTGGAATCCCTGTACTGGCTTTACCACTCATGAAATGGGCATACAGCTCTGTCTGCGTGATGAGGAAATTCAGTTTACGCTGCTGGCGCTTGGCCTGTTAAGTAAAAAAATACAGAATTTAAAAACACAATTACAGCACCGCAAAGGACATTCAAATTGTAATATACTAAAGGTTTAGCTTTTACATTCTTAGCTTAAAGTTAGCTTTACAGACAGTTTAATCCATTCCACCTACTTCTCTCATCTCCTCATCTAGTTTCCGTTGCTCCAAGGCCTCCTTCTCTGCCCTTTTCCTGTGCTCTTTCTCCACTTTGTCATATTTTTTCCAGTACAGCATCATTTCTTTGGTAAGGCGGCGGGCTCGAGGTAACGTCTCCTTGCAGTTCTTCTGGGCCTGGATAGCTGCACGCCGCACCTCTCGCATACACTGGTGAGCCAACTGGGGCAAACAAAACAGAGCATAAATTCCTTAAGATGTATATCCATATTTTCACCATGGGTTTTATATTTTTTTATATTTTCAGAGTAAAACCCTTAAAAATACAACAGTATGTACACTTGACTTACCTTTTTAGCATTGGTCAGTACAAGGTTCTTAGCAGAGGTCTTTTGTTTGAAAGACTGGGAAATAAGTATAAACAGGACAATTAGGTCTAATAAACCACAGAAAATATTTCTGAACATTTCAGCAAAAAAAGAAAATGCATATACATGGTGATGGTAATCATTTGACCATCTTATTATTAGTGTTTTGCACACTAACCTTGGGGATCTCCTTTTTGGCAATGGTGAGCCAGATCTTACATCGTCGTGCATTCAGCTGCTCAATAGTGAGGTGTTTCTTTTTAACCATGGGAAGTGGAGCATCATGCGAAAACTTTGCAAAGATCTTAGTGACATAGGGATGTCCCTCATCCAGAAAATCACCTTCTCCACGTTTTTTCTTCTTCTTAACCTTTTTCAGTTTGGCTGAAATAAAGAAGAAAGTGCAAACTTTGTTTTGATGGATGACGTGACCAGAGCCCAGAAAGATTCCTGAAATTTTCTTTTTGCTTTTACCTTTGAATTTCTTCTCATCTTTGATTTTCTTCTTCTTTGGGCCCAGAAGGTGGCGCTGTTGCTCATAGAAGGGGTCATGGGTAGAAAGAAGTCCAGCGCTGTAGTACTGATACTGGTGAAGCTGCAGAAAATGTACAGCATAAACAGATGGAAACATACATACAATGGAATGAATCATAGGCCAGTGGAAGCTGTATTTGTGTATATGTTTGCACCTCTCGGTCAGAGTGGAACTTGCTCTGATGTTGCCTTGTGAAGCGATGTAACCTCAGCATGTCATGTAGCTCCTCCCGAGACAAACTGAAGTCAGAGTCATTTGAGTCTGTGTCCGAGTCTGTGGTGTCGTCACTCAACAGGATGCTCTGCAGGAGATGTAGAGTGCGATTAATAAAAAATGTATTTTCATGTGTATGAAAGGTGATGAACATGGTTGTTTGATTAATCCTCAGCAAAACAATTGCTTAGACTTGCAGCATAATGTAGAATAGGTTTTTTAATTACCTTGAGCCATTTCCTGTTCTTCTTCAGCTTGGAGAAATTGTAGAGGCTTGCTTTATCTGCTTTTTGGTCTGTGGCAATTATAGGAAAGAAAAATACCTTATATTTCAATACAGACAGAGACTGATATGAACGAGATGAATGCAGCAGTGCTTGTGTAGTAACAACTGACTATACGTTTAAAGTGTTCATGTGAATTAAAGGGCTTCTACAGATCATTACAAATGTTTTTGTGAAAACAGCAGAAGAAACTGTTACCTTGCAGCAGGACTCCATTGAGGGGCTTATCCTCTGCCAGCCCTTCTCCATGTTCACATAACTCACTCTTCACTGATAAAGCTGTATGGTGAGTGGAGGGATCCAAGGACAGCCCACTCCCCAAAGCACCATCACTGTCATCACTGTCATCACTACAACAGGAAAAATATGTAATTCTAAGTTTTTTCGTTGTATCCTTCATATGCTGCATATATTCTTCTCTTCTCTTACAACTGCTTCCTTTAACAGTACAATACATTCTCACATTTTTGAATATATTTAACTGCAACTGTTTCAATATGAAAGATAATACAGACAAATTTTCATTTACAGCCCTAATCTTTTGCAACAGCCCAACAGAAAGCTGCTGCTTGCGTGTAAAACCAGTTGCTAAGCCTGAGGGCTACAGGACTTTGCACACCCTTCAACTCCCGTCTGCCTGTACCTGGTTATGTCTCTTTTGAAGATGGCAGCAGTGTGCTGCAGGAAACTGTCCAACCTCAAGGATCTTTCTAAGCGCTGCAGGTAGAGAGGTTTGGCCAGGCCAGAGCTTCCTGATGCCCCACCCTCCAGTTGGCCACTCTGCCCTGACGCCATGCAGCACAGACACCTGCGCCCAGCAGGGCAGGATCTTTTACTGAAAAGACACAAGTAGAGGAGACAGAAACAAAGGGATAAGAAGATTACTCAAGGTCAGACTGAGAGGCACAGTAAACTATGCTAACTATGGGATGAATAAGGCTCTATAATTGTATTCTAATTCACCTAACTGAAGTAATGAAGATTCATATTTAAAAGGATTTTTCTAATTGCTCATGGGAAGTTCAGAACCAGTTGCAGAGTTTAGCTTTTATTTTCACTGCTTGTCAAATCTGGGATGTCAGAAAAACTCTCACATTAATGAAACAACTATTTATTACAAATACAGTGGACCTACCTTTTCAGTAAAGGGCATCATGGCTCTTGATTCCAGGATTAAGGACTAATGGCGAGACAAACGCGACATATCCTGCAAAACAAGAATCCTATACTCACAATGATTTTCAAGTGAAGCCTGAAAAGTGTTTTTAAGGAGGGCTAGAGCTCTTTTAAGTGTTGCGTGTTCTGTTTACAGGGAGTTTAGTTTATTGTGAAATACTCACAATGTGAGTGCTCATGACTTTCAAATGTGTTTCCTTAAAACTTAAAAAATGTGTTTTTTTCACAAACATCAAATATTAAACAAATAAAAGCACAGCTCCTGCAACATGACTTTATATTATAATATAAAAATATATAATAGTAAACTATTTACTTTCAAGTTCATAGTATTTATTAAAGCTCATATTGTTAGTAGTAATAAGTTTTTAATCATTTCTCTTTCATGTTAGTATTACACACAATAAACATACTGTATGTTAGGACATTACATATTGCATATTTATTGCATTTTCATATTTGTCACTTCAGTTATGGTTCACTTAAAATCTAAATAGTTCGATTTGACAAATTTTACTACAAACGTAGCATAGCCAATATGAGTATCTAAATTATTTCATTCAAGTCCTTAGACTTAGCTACATTTGTATTTCGACAGTTATGCTGAACTTCAATTGTCTTCTGTAATTACTACTCATTACATATTCAAGACTTTCTGAGACAAGTTTCCTGCTTCGCTTGTCAAAGTATAAACATTTAAATCCAAACAAGAGTTGTTCTTTTTATTAAATAAAATACCAATTTAAACCTGTGTTAACCTAAATAATATTTATCTGTCTTTGCTAATGCGTCGTTCTCATTAGCTAGCTGGCAAATCCAAGCTAGCATTAGCCAGGGTTTAGCTAACCTTGAATGTGCAGCGGATTGTAACTTGCGAGCTAACGCGCGTTAGCTGCCGCGCTATGTGGCTAAGCACAAGCGTTGCCCTTTACTATTAGTAAAGGCTCAAAGTGCTGGTATACGTTACACAGACACACTGACAGCTTATGGGCTTAAGTTACCCACACTAAATTTTTGAATTAACATTCGTAGTTTCCCAAACATGTAGCCGTCGTTACAGGACGACTGTCTCCTTATGCTGTCTCTTATCTAGTGTAGCTTTTCATCATTAACGTTAGCTTATCAAATAGACGTTTGACACAGACGTCCTCTCACACCATTAATATGAAGTATTCAAATCGGCCCTGTCTCTTTAAGGCCACCACCTCCCTGCCTAAACAATCTATTTAGATATGATATAGCTTCAATTACTATTATTTTGCAGGCTAGTCGCAATACAGCGACAAGGCCCTCCGCCCGCGCCTGTCGTACCCTTGGTGCGGACACGAGCGGGGACTCGGTTGCCTGCTGAACGAATGATCCCCATGTTTTAATTCTTTCTCCCTCCCGGCCATCTTCCCCCATTGCTCCTTCGCCATAACAACCACCACGGAGTCTCTCACCTTGGCCCCGTGTCCCCCTTTTCGTCTCTCTCCTCGCTGCTGCCGACTCACGGTTCTCTGACTCCAAAATGGCGGTATGAGGCACCGAGCGAGTCGGTGAGCTTTGAGTCGGCAGCAGCAGCAGAGAGGCGGCCACTTTCTGTTACTGAGAGAGCAGAGACACGACGCCATGGCGAGGATACAGCAAGGAGCAGGCGTTTTAATCAAACGCAGAGAGAGAGAGATAGTCGCTAGTCGATATCTTCTTAGACAAGGTCGTAACATTAAATAACGATGGTGTTTGTGGCGAATGACTTAAGCTACACGTTCATCGTCTGTATTGTTTAGGGCCGTATATAAACAGCTACTTGAATGTATCGATACATTTCCGATTACGATTAATAGCGTCTGCTCGCTGCGAAGATTGCCGAGCTATGCTTTACGTCATCAGAAGGGAACTCCGTTTTAGGCAGTGGTTGGTTACCCATTTGAAAATGGTCAATGAGAATTTCTGATCTCTGGTGTTATAAAGAACTTAAGAAACATTTTTTTTACATTTAGTTATCTTGTTGTGTTATACACAAAAGTTTCAGCACACTCGGGGACATGATAGTGTCCCCTGTCACAAAGACATAACCATAAATCTTAATTTTAATCCACAGCTTAAACCCAAACCATCACTTACATATTTTACTCTGATGCTGAGTGAATGTGAGCTTGTCCTTGTTCTTCTTCAGCTTCAGCTTGTGATTATTTTTTCTTTTATTCCTCCAGGGAGCTGTGTGTATAACCACCTGAGTGAATATAGTCATAAGTGTTGACTCATGTCATTGTTACACATTTATTACACTTTATTAAACAACCAGAATAGTAAATCCAGAACTACTGGTGATCTTTAATGTGCCACAATTGAGTTGCAAAACAGTGAATATATGAAAGAACAGTTTGTCAATCTGCTCCACATTACCTGTTAGATGAACACAGAACAGACATGTTGTTATAAGTTTAATCTGTTTTCAATGGACCAAATAAGTGCATAACCTAATGTAGTTAATAGTTGTGTAGAGCAGTTATATCCCGTTCCATTTTTGTATCTTTTTGTGCCATTAAAAACATTAATGCAGGGACATTTTAAGCTGCAACATCTTGTAGCTTCAACAGTATAAATTCATGTCCACGTTCAACTAAACATTCCCATGTATTCTCAGTGCAAAGGATTCTAAATCATCTTCAAATACTGGCAACAACATAATGATCCTGTAGAGAAGTGAAGCTGGCACACTTTTCAGCAACAGGTACAATTAATAGGCCATTAGGTGACTATATTCACAGAATGGGTCTGTCTTTTGGATGATGTGGTTTTATTGACATACAGTAGATGCCTGTCATATGTCAGTTTTTCACAATGAGAGAGAGGAGGAGGCCTCATTTATAGCCAGCTCAATTTCTCCTCCTCAAATTTCTGTGGATCAATGAAAGGCTTATCAATGGATTTGATTATCAGTTCGCCACAGTACACGCACTCAGAAGCGATGAGGTCATCGATGTCTGATTTGATCTGCTCTCGGCTTGTGCCTGCAGTGCCTTTTCCCAAGCTGGACGTGTCTCCTTCGTCCTTGGGCACTGGACGGTGACGTGACTTTGAGGACTGCATGGTCGCAGACAGCTTTTTCTGCAGCTCCTCCAGACGAGTCTGCTTGTAGGTCGACAGGTGAGGAGTCACTTCCTAGAAGGAAGAAGGAAAAAAAAGGACATATGAGAAGAATTACTACACGGAAATTATTCGAGTCAAGATCCTTTTTTAAATACATCATTAGAATTAAATGAGATAGTTTTTGGTTACCTGGAACAGACAGTCATAGTGGAACATGTGACCACACAGGAATAGGTAGAATGGCCTGTTGAGTAATGGAAAGTCACATGCAGCACACTTTTCTTGGGAATCCACTACACCATACTTGTTCCTCATTTCCTGAATGTCTTCTCTGATACGTTTAGCACTTTCAGTAGCCTCCTCCATTTCCTGCTTCAGCTCTTCAATGTGCTGGTTGTATTCCTCCAGGGAGTTGCAGATAGCCTCCTTAGAAACCATGATTAAAGGATAAAGTACATTAATTAGAAGCAACATAATATATTTTCTGAAAGACCATACATTGATTTTGCATTTGATTTATAAATTGGGGCTGCTATTAACAACTTTTTTCAGTAAATTATTTAATTTATTTCAATAGCAAAAAATTGCTACATCCTAAGCTGAAATTGTATCTTGACATTTCTTAAACAAACTACTAGGAAACAAACCTTGAAGTGGTCAATGGTGACAAAGTCTGGGAAGAAGGGCAGGATGTCTTCGATCTTGAGCAGGTTGCAGCTGGACAGACAGTTCATAGCTTTCTTCACATCTTTCTCCTCTTGTACCACATGACGGGCAATCTTCAGCCAAAGCTTCTTCCTTAACTCCTCATCATCATCAGGCAGATCTGCACATGACTTGGCCAAGTCTACATCGACCTATAAATAATTAATAAATTATAAGTTAGTACAGTACATAATAATAATAACAAATACGTTTCATATTGCATGATTTGGGTACATTTTGTGACTTTTTGATTTATGTACATGCAATGCTGACCCAAAAGTATCACTTACTTGTAAAGCCAGATCAACTGCCTCCTCATACAGTTCCATAATCCTATAAACCAGGACACAGGCACGGAGATAGCCATGCTCAGCACACAAACGGAGAGCATACTTCAGATCATAGTGGATCTCTGAGGCATGTGTACCCGCCTGTTCCAGATACAACAGCAGAGAGTCCGGCTTATACTTGGCATAGAGAGACAGCAGGTAGTTATGGATTGCCTCCTCTGTCACATTGAGCTCGTACACACAGAACTCCATGTAGCGGATGGTTTCAGTGATCTGCTGGGTGCTGCCCATCTGACTGTAGTTCATTAGAGCTGGGATGAGCTTCTTTGGGTCCAGCCTCTTGCCCATCTGAATCCACGCATCTACCACTTTTTTGGGAATATGCTGCATGAGTACAGGGGAGAACTTGTAAAAAAGCTTCTGATCACAATGCTTGGAGAGCACTTCAAGAGCTGCACTGTAGTCATCATGTTGGCAGTAGTGGGATATCACTCTCTCATAGTCCTGCATAATGACTGAGAAGTAGACCATGTCGTCCACGTTGCCGTGGCTGGCCAGCAGGTCATAGATGGTGCTGCGGTTGTTGTAGAGGCATTCCTTATGCTTAGAGCTGTTAAGGAATTGGCGGAACTCATCGCGGGTCTCCTGAAAGATGATGCTATTACCATCGCTCTCCAGCTGGCCGAGACGGTTCAGGTAGAGCTCCGTCAGCCAGGTGACCAGCAAGGTAATCTGTGTTCTCTCACAGTGCTTCAAATTATTTAGTTTTTTGAGTAAGAACTCCTTCAGGGCTTCCTCTTGTTTGGCTTCGATGAACTTCAGTGCTATCTCTTCAAAGTAGTTCTGTGTCAGCGCATAGCACTTGGCGCTCTCCAGGTATCTTTTATTGTGGAAGCAGTGCTCAGCCTCCTTGGCCAGCACCATGTCCATGCACTCAGGTCGGTCACGGCAGTACTCCTTGGCCAGATCAAATTTATTCATGCTCATGTACATCTGCCAAACGTCCCTGGACTCACGCTGGATGTGGTACCGAAAAACTGCCCGCTCCGTGTAAATCCATACCAACCCACCAACTGGATCTTTAATCATCTTTTTAAGGGTGCCAAATTTATCTGGGAATACATCCTCATACACAACCTGTCCATTCAGAGTGCAGATTGCCTTAACTCGGTCGTCAAGCAACAGCAGGAAGTGGAACTGTGTCAGCACAATGGAGATGGGCTTCTTGATACTGAGGTCAATGTCTGGGGTGTACTCCCACACCTGTTTGTTTGCAAGAGAGGAAATATGGAGAAAGTATGTAAAGCACTCAATGTAGAGAGGGTAGAGGTTAACATTACTGAAACAATTTACGTGCTCCCAGACACAAACATTTACCTGCACATCACTCAGCAATGAATCAGGCCTGACATAGTCTAGCTGGCCATAAAGAACTCCATTACCCATCATCCAAGCAAACGCTTTAGGGGAGGTACGCAGCTTTGAAGTGTAGAATGTGATCTCGCTGTAGCCCATGTCTGCTGGAAACTCCTGGAAACTGGGCAACAGGTCCTGGTTCTGGTTGAAGATGGAACTGAAGCCCTGCTGCTCTGACCCCTCAGCCACCTTCCCCACGAACTGGAACAGACGTTTGCGGGTGGTGGCAATTATGAAGTACTTGTTCTCCAGGCCACGCTCCACCTCCAGGCAGCAAACTGGCGCTGGCCTCCCATCCTCCTCCAGGGAGTGGACCTGCCTCAGAATAAGAACATGGTATTGTTTAGGAAGATAGAAAAGAAAAAAATATATATATATACAGTGATCAGCATAAATGAACACCTCAACAGATTTGTCAGAAAACATTTAGGTTTCCTTTCAGAATCAACATTTTCAATTAGATACTATGCAACAAAATACTCCCACATATATGGGCCAGTGATTGCAAGCAAGATTTGTTCATTTGCTCAGACAAAAATGTAAATATCCTAACAAATTTATTCAGGACCATGTTGCAAAAATGAATACACACCATTAAAAGGCTAACCACAGGTGAGTCTACTTGTTCATTAAACAGGCATTTTGACTATAAAGGGGCATTACGTAACAAAGAAACCCATTACCTTTTAAATGGGGTGTACTCATTTATACTAAGCACTGCTCAGTATTTCCTGCTGGAAATAGACAAGCTAAAAAGTACCACCACATTATGTATACAAGAAATGTGTATTCTTATAGAAGAGTATTGCACTAGGAAAACTATTGTTGTAAACATGTCTAACTATGTACTGAAATGCACTAACCTATACTAAAAACTGACTGTCCTTCCATAAAAAACTACCTCAAATAATATTATCTAACCTGTCTGAAGTACTGATCTGGATTGGTGTTGAACAGGCTGCCCTCAGTTGCAGAGATCTCAGCCTCAAAGATGATGCCTTGACTGGTCCCAACCAGTATGGGTCCTGTGCTGGTCTCATTGCCCAGCAGCTTGTTCCAGCCCACGCTCTCAATGAGGTGGCCTCTCCAACGGGACAGACTGCGCACCTTCTGGGTGTTCCTGTTGAGGTACAGACATTCACTGGTGCTCAGGCTAATCAGCAGATGGGAGCCTGCAGTGGGAAAATATAAAGAGGGATATATTTGCCGTTGTTAATAAGTCATAACCGTGACACAGAATTACACAGTAGCGGCAGGTTATAAAGGACTTGTTCTGGGCACTAGTGTTGCTTCTCCTGAGAAAAAACTTGAATACTATTTGTACTGTATACAGTTTAGTGGGTGAAAGAGAAACTATTCAGATATGAGTTAGGCACCACCTCACCCTGATCAAGGTGTGAAAGCCAGTTAACATTTACACCTATGACAGAAGACAGTTATCCTCTACAAACAAAACTCCTACAGTTTATTTCTTATTGCAAGTGTAATGGCTAAAGAATGTGTTTTCCACCTTGTGATCACATGAAGGAAATTAAATGAACTGATACTACATCTGGTACTCAGATGCCATTTTTTTAAGTTGAATGGTTGAATGTGTTTTGCAGTGACATAAGGGAGAAAAGGTTGCTCTCTCTTCACTCGTCTTCTTGACGTTTGTTCTTTCACAAAACTTGTGAAAACAGCACAATGTATAATCACAAACAACAACAAAAAAAACAACAGATGCAAGTGAGACCATGCAAAGTGTGAAAAATATATAAATACTCTGCTGCTGTTTCAATAGGAACCTTTAACCCAAACAAAATTAATATTCCAGCGTAGACATTTAATAATAGCATATAAAAAATTATTCTGATAGAGCATTTCCTCTTTTTCTCACCTGTGGGGTCCAGGAAAAGTCTGTACACTTTACTGTCATCTTTTCTTCCCAATTCAATCTGATTGGGCTGATCTGGCTTGGCCAGGTCAATTCTGTGTATAACAAAACAGGAAAACATTAGTATCAGCAGTGGTAACAACACAAATAGATTAAACTTAGATGTCAGAATAAACAAATGCCAACAACAGATGAGCACTAATCACTGTGAAAAGCATCCATTAAGTCAAACTAATCCAATCAAAACTATACAAACACGAGTGACCATTGACTGAGCGTTTTAAGTGTTCATGATAGTCTCACATGCCTCAGCAGGGTGTCCTTTCCCAGACTCATGCATAGCTGATTGTTGCAAACTGCAAGATGGTTTATCTTCTCGGGCGGTGAGAAATCGATCCTCTGCTTGTTGAATATGGGCTTCTCTTCCTCAAGCCTCACATTTACAAATCCTAAAATGTCAGTAAATGCAGTGTCTCAACAAAATGACCGAAAAGCTCTAAGGTTTGTTATACATGCACAATTCCTCTGTGTATCACTGCATGTAGGTAATCAGATCATCTGAATGGGGCGACCTACCTGAATGTGTTATCCCTATGTTAGCACTGGACAGGCGGCTGCGCTGCTGCGCACTCTGCCTGGTGTTTTGCGAGTCCTCGTACTCGTCAAGAATTGAAGCCATGGTTGGACGTAGCGTCTTTTCAATACCTGTAAATGATTTTCCCAGATAACAAAACAGTCGAAGAGTCGATTCTAAGACGACATGGCTACGCAGCTAGCTAGCTATCACAGCTTCCACATGCTAGCTTCTACCTGACGTATTTCCTCTCCGCGCGTGCGCCTACACTGGGAAGAAGTGTGTAAGATGTACGATTTAACAGTACAAACATGGGAATCAATGAATTTTCAGACAGCCCTGCTATCAAAACACTTGGCGTAGCTTCCAACAGCAAACACAGGGTGGACTAGCATAATCAGGTGACACGAGTAGTCATGTGATCGTATCGGTGTGGTGCCTTTCTCTGACGCTGGGGGGCGCAGTTCGCCCATATGTACTGCGTATACTTTGAATAGGTGTGAGAAGTTGGATGTATCAGAAGCGTTACAAATATTTTCACTTTTCAGTCAGTGTATGTTATTTTATTGTTTTATTATCTATCTATCTATCTATCTATCTATCTATCTATCTATCTATCTATCTATCTATCTATCTATCTATCTATCTATCCCTTCCTGTTTTCCGTGGGGGTGTCTATGCAAATCACAACCTGCACAAACGTGCCTCACAAATACTCCACCCCCGGACGTCTCCCGTCACTCAGAGCAGGACAGGTCGTCTTCGCAGGATGTGAGACACGGACTGCACAGCTGACTCTCACTATCTAGTCTCACGGAGATCAGACGGGAGGAGAGAGGGCGCAGTCAAAAGTTTAACATTCGCCTCGTCATGCCACCTCACATGGATTACTTTTACCAAGAGTCCCGAGTCCCTTCCGCTTGCGGGCTGACCCGGGAGGATGAGCTGGAGCCCGGTGTGATCAGCTGTATGCTGGTCGGAGACGGAGCCGTCGGAAAGACCAGTATGATCGTCAGCTACACCTCAAACGGATACCCGACAGAATACAGACAAACTGGCTTTGATGTCTTCTCAGGTGAGTGATCTCAACTTATATATTTTCATTAACACATTTTATGACAGTGGGCTAAATGAGTGAGGAGAATGAACGCTGATGTTGTGTTGGCTCCGTAAATAACAGCCTATTTCGTGTTATGTACTTATGTAGCAATCATGTGTCACTGCTGAATGAATAGAAGATTATATCTAAAATATTTTAGGGTGTAACAGTGATATAACATGATTTTATCTTCCATACTTAGCATTTGTTTATGTGTGATATATTTAATGACGTGTGTTGTACATTATGTGTATTGCATATGTATGATCTTGATTGTTAAAATCTTTTCTTTATTAAAAAAGGTGTAAAATTATCTAAACTAAACTGAAGCTGACTGATTGATGTTACTGGTTTCCAACAGGCCAGGTCCAAGTAGAAGGATCTCCAGTCAAAGTTCAACTTGTGGATACCGCTGGACAGGTAGGTTTATCAGTTGTTTGTTTGTTTTGTAAGAGTATGTAAACAAAAGACTTTGTAACTTGTTGCACAAATAATATTACAAGGAAATATATTAAAATACCTATAATGACACTCTGTGGGTTAGTGGTTTAAAGTGAACTATGAAGACCCACAAAGGTATAAATCGTCACGTCGTCAGTTAATCCAATGTTCTGCATGAGTCAGCAGCAAGATTTCACCCTGCATGTTAATGGATGATTCCTTTTCCTCACACTTTAGTGAGTCAGTCTCTTTCTTCGATTTCTCACACTCATGTCTGTGTGTAGTTTGATTGACACAAAGTTTTTCTTCTTCCTCTTCGTGTTCCATTCAGGACGAGTTTGATGAGTTCAGGGCTCTATCCTATGCCCACACGGACGTCTTCCTCCTGTGCTTCAGCATGGTCAACCCCACCTCATTTCACAACATTACCAAGAAGTGGGTTCCAGAGATCCGGGCTCGTAACCCGTCCTCGCCCATCATCCTTGTTGGTACTCAGTCGGACCTCTTGCTGGACGTGAACGTCCTCATCAACCTGGACAAATCTAATGTCAAGCCAGTTCTGAGCTCCCGGGCCCGGAGCATGGCGGAGAAGATCAGAGCTACAGACTACATTGAGTGTTCATCGCTCACGCAAAAGAACTTAAAGGAGGCTTTTGATGCGGCCATTTTTGCCGCCATTAAGAACAAAGCGCGTAAGACCAAGAAGAGGCGGTTTTCTGACAGGCGCACCAAAGCTTTCTCCAGATGCAGCTGGAAGAAGTTCTTCTGCTTCGTCTGAACTGTCAACCCTGTGGGTTGTGGACTATTCTTTTTTTTATTTATTTATTTCAGTTTATTGTGTTATGTTACAGTTCCAATCTGTGGCAGTTCGGTGTATTTCCCTGTGAATGTTTGGCTCATTGCACTGTTGGTGCCAAATAGTGCAAGGGAATCAAGATATAGGTGCAGTGAGCACTGGAAACCAAAATCCGCGGAGACAGCAGAGAGGATTCTGGGTGATTTTCAGCCAGGGTCTGGTTTCACAGACAGACTCAGGACAGAAACTTACAGAAACAATACTTTCAGTGTTGTAGTAGCCGTTAAAAAATAATGTTACAAAACAGTACAGAGAAAATTAAAGATTAATACAGGAAAATATAGAATAATACACGGAAATAAAATGAAAATAATACAAGGAAAAAATAACAGATTGTATTTAATAAAACCAGTATCCATGTAGTTTCTATTATATATCAAAATGATTGATCGTTCTTTGAAGCGTATGCTTTACTGATGAGCTTATCAAGAGGAGAAAGGCAGTGAATTGAGATTTTAAAGGATCTGAACATATCAAGTTAACTTGCTGAACAAACAGCCCAGAGAGAAAATTCAGGCCATTATGTAAATACTATGCATTTGCATTGTGTCCTTTGCTACCCACTGCAGCCTTTTAATGTAGGAATGAGAGAAACAGAAAGTGTCAGGGTTGTCTGCAAACAGATGGGCGTTAGCCACGTCTCTGATGTATTTCTTGCTGTCTGGCCTATTTATATGCAGCAGCTGCAAGTTCAGGTTGCAGTGCGAGGTGCTGCTTACCTGCTTGTGAAAGCTACCCTGGCCGGTTTAGTTGCGTATGTTCTGGTTTTCAAGTTAATCAGCTGACAATCGCATGACCTCTGACACTCATTAGATTAGAATTGTATTAACATTTATGAAAAAAAACAGGCACAGCAGGAAGCTTTGCTCGTGGTGAATCAAAAACAAATGTATTTCTTTAGTTTGAATGTAAAGATTTGCACAGGAACCTGTTTAAAAGTCCTCTTGTCTCAGGTGAAAGGTTACGGGGGGCAGTAACCTTTGGCTTTTTGTTCCTATCTCATCAATCTGCATCTGTAAAGGCAAGCACTGCAAGTGTCTTCACTTCCACCCTGCTGATCCTCCCACCACCACTACCATCAGGCTGACTTCTTGTATTTGTCCCTTTTTGTTTCCAGGCTCAATACACTCCTTATCTTGTAAACAATGTGTATAGAGTTCAAGGATGCTAAAAAGCCTCTGTGAGAATGTAAGTGTAAGATAATGCACATTTTTTAAAAACCTTGTATCTGTGACATCTGTACAAAAGCAAGTCGTATTTTACAATCCAGCATAATATCTGATGGATAAATGTGACCAGAACCAGGGTAAGACTTTACTATGCTTCTTATAGAAGTTGGTTTAATATATTTTTTTAGTCTGTTTGTTAGAACAGTTCATTTGCCATGTTTATGTTTAAAAAATATTAGATAAGACATGGGTTTCTAAATGCATTAACATACTCCATGAACAGCTGTTGTTGTATCAATGTGCCACTAATCCCAATTTACCATCTCCTTCTCTAACCTGCGTATCACTTTGTAAGTGTGTATCACTCCAATCTTGTGATGTGAAATAAATGAAGTGCAAGTTATATAGTGTGTGTGTGTTATATATATTTTTAGAACAGCTTGTCTGCAGTGTCACATTTGTGCAACTCACAGCCAGTCATTCATCATGTCTTCCACCAACTACTTTACATTAGGGGGGAGTTTTTTAAAAAGGGACACCAAAACCAGTGAGCACTGTTCTCTACAGGGAGTGTGAATAATCCTCATCATCACACCAGGTACCTTTCCTGAAGCATCTTTATGTCCTAGGATATGTTAAGTAACCCCTGGCGTCCAGCTGTGCCGTGAGTCGACCAATTCTAATGCAATCCACATGACTGCTGATGGGGTTTGGCAGTGCCAAGCTGTGACTGATTGCGGCGTTTGACTATGCCTGTTTCAAAGGGCTAGAGAAATCACAGGGTGAAATTCAGAGCAAACTAATGAAGTTACATTCACATACTGAGAATAAGCAGAACCAGTGTGCTGGAGTTGGCACATTGTTTATGTCACAACAAAAAAAAAGTGACCATAAAAAAAGCTATGTTTAACCTGGACAGATGATTCTTTACATCAGGTGAACATGACTGAAAGAAAGACACATAAAGACTGAATGAAGCAGGGTTGTAAAACGCTTGTGGACCTGACAGCTCTTCGGCGCATTTGTTCTGAACAGGGTGGATGAGTCACAGACGAGCGAGAGGATTAAAAACACACACTCACTGCAATGCATCAGCAGTCTGTTTGCCATTAGTCAGTGCGCAGTCCATCACACAGTTATGTGTCAGAGATCTGTTTGAACGGCTGTTATCGATGGGTTCGAGCAGCGCAACCTGCATCTCAGGCTAACGACCTCATATGGAGAGGTCACAGAATGGTCGGTGTTTTGTCATCTGACACTGCTGACATGAGTGGACTTGTGATGAACTTTGTTTTCAGTCACAGTGAGCAGTCATTGCTGGCCATGACTATTTGGAAAGCTTGAAACACTTGCATTCGAAGAGAGGGACATCAAATGCAGAGGATTTAAAGTTCTGTAATTAATATTTTTACTTTTAATATTGGTGATGACATGACAATGTTTAATGTGAAAGGAGTCACAAATAATGCAACCACATAGGATTGGAATTAGTTCTAGAGCCCATTTTAGCTTCTTTTAGGTCATACTTTTGGTTTTAAGTGAAGGGTTGTTGTGTGAGGACAAGTGAAGGTCACTTGGTTATTAACATCTTGGAAGACAGCAGTCCTGGGTTCAAGTGAGACTCACGTTTGAATGTCAGGTTTTATTTATGATTTTTTTCCACTGACATTTCTAAACTTCAGTCACAAAACAGAACAGATCCTTTGCAAATTCCTTCAGTTTATTACAAAAACGCATGTGGTTGCACACTCATGCATGATGCAAACACAGACATTCATACAGGTGTGTAGTACACCCATTGAGCAATCGTGAAGACCGTGTTGGACAGGTTTTAGGTTCCCAGGAGTTCAGCGAATCGTTCCTTCTCCTCTGCTTGCTCTCTTTCTCTTCCCAGGGTTAGTCATCTATTTTTCTCATCTCCACACTGAAAGCCAGTCCTCCTCCCAGGATCCCCTGCTTTTAGCAATTGTGTCAAGAGTAGTCAACCAGGTCTTCCTCTGGCTCGGTGCCAGTTTCACTCTTGCCGGGTTTCACTGTAGACGAAGATTGGCAAAGAGGCCTGGGAATCAGCAGGTGCACCGACAGGTCTGCCTGGACGAGGACAAAGCCTATTGGCTCACTATTGCTGCTCCTCGGCCATCCAAATTAGCAGTTTGAACAGTTGTGCTTTGGGGAAGACTTGGCACGGCTTAAAGCTTCTCTTTTACATAGAGAAAAACACATTCTGTTGTGATTTTATTAGTGTTGTTGTCTACATTCTGATTACGTTTTTCCAAGAAGCTGAGACAGATGTGTGTAACATTCTGAGGGGGTTACAGTGTTTAAAATTAAATGAAAGATAAATGAATTTCTAATGAGAAACCAGGAACCTGAAAATTGTATTAATTAGGTCAGGAAATGAATATGTAACATATTATTGTTGTAATTTGTTTAAATTGAAGACTGTTTATTTTTTTTCACATAGTGCACTTATAAGGTTCATTTCTATACCAAAACCAAACCTGCCAGTCACCAGTTACCAGTGTAAGTCTGTTGATAAAAACAAAAACAAAAACAAAACTCAGACTATTTCTGTCAAAACATAAACTGTCAGTTTCGGTGTCGAGCAAAGCCAGTGAGAATCATCCCAGTTCCTGACTGTGCCTCGAGGCAACAACGATTATTTCTGTCCCACTGTCAACAGCTTCATTTCACCTCCATGGATCTGATGTGCTCATCGTACATGCAGCTGAGTAATATGCAAGGAGGCTGATATGCAAACAATCTTGCAAACAAAATTCACAGCAGTGGATAATTACAAGCCCGCGCTCATTTTGCACTAGGGCTCTTTCGTGCTTTTTCCAGAGTTTGAAAAACACGTGCCTGTCAAAGCATTATCACATGCAGTTCTTTCAACTACATTGCCAGTTTTAGCTTTTGCCTTAATGTGCAGCCATCAAGGGACATAGTCACTTCAGAGTGACCACCGCATGATCAAAGCAGAGTAGAGATAATGTACATGCAGCTTTCAAGACAATACAGCTTTAGGGTACATTTAACACTCAGGGAATGATGAGGTTATTAGCACTTCAAACAGACTCATCTCAGGTCTTTTTATGTTACTGATGACCCATTGACATGCAGGACATTATCAGCTCTCCTCAACTCAGGACAACACCGGATACTAAAGCTGTGAGAAAGTGCAATCAACTGTTGTGTCTGGTGTATTATGAAATACAGATTTTCTTTGTATTTGCTGAATTCACTATTATATTGTGACAATTATTAGTTTATTTTTACTCTTTATTCACTCTACTTTATTCACTTTATTATGCCAGAGGACTGGCAATGTAAACACAAAACAGAACTTACATAAAACGTCGTATGGAGCAGGCATCAGTGCTGCAGTTATAAATATAAAGTACACGTTTTCATTAGTCCTTTTATCTCGATCAATTGCTATTACAGCTAAGCTAACTTGTAAAATATTCATTACACATTACATGTATGTCTAGTAAAATGGGATTTTGCTGCCCACTTATTTTAAAAGTTTGCTGTTATGATGAAAAACGGATGTAATGTAAGTGACTTTTGGACATTCTGTCTCCTTCCAGGATGCATCTTACAACCCATTCTCTTGAAGATCACCAGTAAACGACTGTATTATCTTTCCAGAATAGAGGACAAGAATGACCTAAGTCACATCTTCTCCTCTGCTGTCTGGGTTGTAGAGTGTGATCATTAACAAGTGTGAGATACACACTGGTCGTGGATTAAGACAAGGCAAAGCAGACTTATTTATGTGGCACTTTTGTTACAATAGCCAACCCAGTGTGCTCCAACAATGCACAATTTAACCTAAACATATGAGGTTCAAATGACATATGAATAATTATTTAGTAGAATGGAAAATAAAAAACAGTATCATGTGGCTTATTAGGTTAGATAAATGTGCTGACTCACCTGGACATGTATTTCTATACTGGTACATATATACTGTTAGAGATACTGTAAACAGGGCTACACCAGCAGCAACACAGATTTCCACTTCTATCAAGTTGGATCTTAATCTGTTGCCAATCTGAAACATACGAGATGGATGGAGTTCTGTTTATTTATGCATATGTGGAGACGTCAGCTTTTTTGATTCCTAGTTTTGCAGACTGAGAGTTAATCACGTTTAGGTGCTGGTTCAATGTGAGAAGTGTATGATTGGATTGAATCTGAGTCTGTATATTGGGTGTGGCCACGTCTGGGAATCAAGGGGATGAGGTGTTCTCACAGTGACATTTGGGGATGAGTAGAGGAGGGAGTGTTGTGACATCGACGCAGCACACATGGTAGCAAGGAAACAAGTGAGGGCATGGTTCAAGTCACTGTGTTTGTCCCACATGCCCTTTCCTACACGTGTGTAGATAGCACACACACACATGTACACACAGTGGTAACAATATACACATGTGTACACGTGTTCAACTACATGAAATATAAGAACAGGAATATAGGAGTAAGTGTGCAGGTAAAGGTATACATGTATCATACACCCTTTGCCCCACACACACATGATATAGTGGGGAGAGTTAATGACAACATATTGTTTGTTTTAGTCAACTTTCGGGGGAAAGTGATAACGTGTGTCTAGACATGTTCAATAGAGAGTCACTGGTTGCTGTCCAATTACTCACAGTACAAAATCTGGTGTTTGTGTCACCACCATCAACGGAGTGTGTCTATGTGGGTGGGACTCCTTTACTGTGAAGAGAAAACAGACAGGTTCACAAGCCAGTCAGTGGTATAAATCCTCTCATCTCCCCCAAAATATCACATTTATTCCTTTTTCAACTCAAACAAAAGTAGAGAACCACAGTATGAAGATACTCCATTACAAGTTATTACGCAAGTATGTGTAGTGACACATTATCAGAAAAACTTATTCAAAGTAACAACAATAGAGAACTCATAGCTGAACGTCTCTTTAAATGAGTTTTTTTCATTTATTAATTGATGTTTAAAAGCATTTTTTGTTCTAGCTGGGGGAGATGGAGCTTAGTGTTAACAAGTGCTGGGTAAGTTTGTTTTGAAAAACCTCAAACTTATAAAGACATTTCTGTATACAGTTGAATATTTACATATATTTAGAATTTAAATAAACTTGATTTAAAAATTAAGAGTAGCTTGAAAGATAAAAAATAAAAATAAAATAATAATAATAAATAATAATTTCCCATTTTACTATAAAAAAACAACAACTCTGTCTTAAAGGATCTAGTTTCAAACTACAGACTAATGGACTTGTTTTAAAAAAAATAAAAAATAGTAAATATATTTACAATTTTACTTTTTTATAAATTTTATTTATATAAATATAGTAAAATATATAATATACTATGTTAAACTCATAATCAGTACTTACTTTTCCACTCTGATCTCTGAAGGCGAGATCATAAATATGGGACGTGTATAGACATAACATGCAGTAGAAATCTGTTTAGAATCAGATGACATTCTAGGATTTTTATTATGGTCAAATATTTTTTTGATTTATTCTTTTTTCCATGTCAGCCCAAGAATAGTGATAAAAAACATATGACGCTGACCAAAACACACTATTTTTATTGCGCTCATTAACTAGTGAGAAGCCCTCTGATACGATAACAAAGACTAGAAGGTGCAGTGTTTAAACTTCACTCAGACAAAGTGTGAACAGTACTGATGTGTCATGTACTTATGACATCACAGAAACTTGCCAGTGCTTCCCAGGAGTTACAATTATAAGACAACAAGCAGGATATTAAAAAAAACGTGACTTAGATTGACTACGTGCCAGTTTAACAAAACACAATGAAATTTTTTTATGTTAAATCCTATATCTCTCAAAATCCAGTTGTTTGATGAGAATTAAGTTAAAAAAGTTAGAGAAATAGTGAAACTCATGAGTTAGTTTAGAGTGACTTTAAAGTTGTCTTTAGTAGTAATAATTTTCATTAACACTACAGATATAAAGGAACACCTCAGTGGTGATCATATTCTGAACCTCATTCACTCATCCAGGCCATTACCCTTCACGTTTTCATGTTATGTTAGTGTGCGAGTGGAGTGCATGCCTTTGGTATGTAGTAATCATGGGGTATTTCTGAACAAGCAGCAAAGCATCTTCAAAATTCACGTCTCTTCAGCAGCTGATTACAAAGCATGCATCACTGACACAAACTATCTACGCATGCCAGCCTATTATCAGACATGAGAGGAAGAGGCCTGTCATTATACCAGTAGCTAGCTAAGGGGAGTTTTAATGTTGGAATGATTCATAATTATGATAGACACACAGTCGTTAAAGATGAGGATCGCCACCACAAAAGCATTGGATGGCCTCGCCAAAATCATAGCAGTTAACGGCTTGTGGTTTTCTTCTTCTGCATTAATTATTTTTTAAATAATGAAACTAAACACTCCATGAAGAAGACCCACTCTGTGTTTATTAATGTCGCTTTTTAAATGTGTTGCCTTTAAAGGTTTATTTAAACGACATCATTTCTTACTCAGTCATTGGTCACAGACAATGCGGCACCACTGAAAGTGAAAAATCTGAGGGGCCGTCGTCACACTGCAGTGGAGCATGGCTGAGTAAAGACACACACACAACACAGGGACAATCAAATCACTTAATTCCAGGTCAATAAAAACATCTTTGTAACAGCTCGAATGAGGCCAGAGAATTTGAATATGTCAGTTTAGACCTGACTTCATGCCCTCATAAACACACAGAACAATGGCCTGGCTCTTTTCTTTTTAGAGATAAACAAAAGAAAACGGATGTGTTTGTAGCTCACTGCTGTCAGCTCCCCGGACAAACCTGTAGAGCAGGCTTCTCGCTCTCTTATCTGCTTCCAGCTGGTCTTACAAGCAGTTTGTCTCACTTACCTCACATCTACCAGGTGACGCCGTGAAGGTGTGGCCTGACAGGAGTCAGCGTGATTAGTTTCAATAGACTTTTTGAAAAATAATTTCCATTTAAGCTAACTGGCAGATTTGAAACCTCACAGAGAGGGAGCGGGGCTGTCACCGTGCCAAAGCATAATCAACTCGTGTTCAACAGTAACATTAAAAGTGTCACTGAGCAGCCGCAGCAGTCTGACTGGATGACGGGAAAAGCAGAAAAGCTTGGGTAAATATTCAACACTGAGGTTCAAGTGTCTCCTGTCAAAGAACAGAAGGAGGCCAGCACTCTTCTTTTCTCTCCGGGAAGGAAACTGGTTCCTGAGCAAATAAAAACAAGTCTCCCCCAGAAAACAAGAACACTTCACAGTGGCAGCAAATGTCAACAGCAGTATGTCACTGGTCTGTGTGTGGATTACATGAATATTCTTTGAACACATTTAGACACACAGTGTTACGAAGAAACAGTGGAACCTTTTTCCTCAAACACCCTTCCTTAGATTTGTATATCAGGGTTTGATAGTTGCCTAAAGTTAATATCTCACAACTACTGAACAACCAGTTATTTAAAATACAGGTTATGGACACTGTACCGCAGCTGCATCATTTGAATTTGAAGAAGATGATTTGTTTTGAGCTTTGTTTTCAAGTCACAGACCTAAACTGAAGCTCAAAACCTTCAATGTCACTAAAGAAATATAGACTATATATAGACTATATATGTATGTATGTATGTATGTATGTATGTATGTATATATATATACATAGATCCTCCAATCAGCAGCTCTGTCTTATCTGCCCTTCAGCTGTTAGAAATGTGAACACAATCGAGTTTGGGGTGGAGGAGGCTGAGCACCATTGAACATGAAGAGATTCTATTTTCATTTAATTTGCATATCTGTTAATATCACTGTGCGTTTCAGTTATTGAAAATCTATTCACATATCTTTAACCAAATATTTCCTAATTTGAATATTTCAGGATCTTAAAAGTACAGATTCAGTGATTAAGCTGCAATGAATGCTCATAATAAACAAAAATATTTCTGGACAGAGAGGTGATCAGAATAAGAAAGTATATTTTTTATATACTGTTTTAACAGCCAGGGGACATGCAGTCTACCACTCCCTGGGCTTTGCTACCACACAAGCAAAGATGAAACAACACAATCTAAAAAGCAAAATGTCTGTAGTGATGTTAATGTATGTTTCATGAAACAATGTGTCTTCCACCTATTGAACTATTTAACATTAACTAACGATACACACAAGGACAAATGAAAGGAATCTGAAGCACAGGTGAACTACACATGTGATACGTGTGACTGAACCTTCACAGACTGGTAAAACTCCTTCTGATGTTACCAGCGAGGCAGGAGGGAGTGAGATTCAAATCCAAACCGACATCAAGTTACACCTGCCTGTATGGGCCGGTAGGTAGAGCGGACAAACTCACAGTTTTCAAACAATACAACACGCTTTCTTCTTTCAACACCAGTCAGTCAATGACCCAATACACAACAGACAGACAGATTATATGAAAACATGTAATACCTCTGTGTAGCAACTGACAACAAGCATTTGCATAGTATTGAATTCTGAAAACTTTATTGTTGTCTGAATAGTTAATATCTTTTCTTACATTCATGCATACATAGCAGTGGTAGTAAAATGCAACTTAAAAGCATAAAATAATTTTGCATATATAAAGTGTGTGTTTTCTTGCAAGAGGTTAATGAAGATGAATATTGCTACATTTCTCATGTCTGTACAGTACATTTTTAACATGAGCCAGCTGTTGTTAGTTTAGCTTAGCGTAAAACTGGAAAAGGGGTAAAATACAAATACACCAGCGATAAAACAATACGTTACAATACAACAGGACCACTAAAGGAGTGTCTTGCCTAAAGAGACATCAACAGCCAGGAAGAATTGGGAATTGAACTACCAGTTCCGGTTAATGGACAACTGCCCTATACCAACTAAATCACTGTAGGCCAGGCAACCAGAGCAGACTCCAGGAAGTGACAGGTCCTGGGCCATAAAATAGTGTGTGTGTGTGTGTGAGTGTGCACTGCAGGTGGTACTGGGGCAGCTCCCTGTCTCAGTGGGGCCTCAATACCTCCTCTCCCACTAAAACCAGGAGGTTGTTACACCCAAAACACTGCAGCTACCGTTAAGATAACAGAGAACATGAATTACATAATGCACACATTTAATGAAAACCATCAGTGAGAGGGAGAGGAACAGCAGTTCAGTACTTACTGCTGAGTATTTGAAAGTATAAAACATTCACCATAGCTATGCCATTGGTGAAACACAAAAGTTAATATGCAATTACAGCCTTATTATAATAAGGGGTAATTAACAGTTTACACATCTGTGAGAAAAAAAGACTTGCTGTGTTTTTGCTCTGACAAACCTCTACCCCACCTATGATTTACACTCAGTGGGGTTGCTGGTTTATGAGGTTTATTCAGAAGCCCCCGAGGTGTTACTGGTTATTCCCAGGTTTTCTCCACGCCTGGTTCCTAGCTGCTTCACACCTCCTGGAGGGACCATTATCCTGTCAGAGCACCAATCTTCACAGCAGTGTAATGCTTTGCCCCGTGAAAATCACACCCTTCTGCTTGTTTTGTTGGTCTGTGGATTGTGGAGTTCGTGCACAGGTCTGACTGGAAGCTGCAGATGGTCATCGAGAATAAGAATAAGAGAATATTTTTATAGAATAATAATAGCTGGAAAAAACAAGGTCTGGAGGGGAAACATAGGCAGAGTGGTGATGAAAACAAAGGCTGTGAACTTTAAACTCTGGGCAATGGAGACCTTTTAAACATTGAGATGTA
This sequence comes from Ctenopoma multispine, assembly GCA_034779795.1. Lineage (NCBI taxonomy): Eukaryota > Metazoa > Chordata > Actinopteri > Anabantiformes > Anabantidae > Ctenopoma > Ctenopoma multispine. The sequence continues at coordinate 7,144,091 of JAUYWH010000016.1, forward strand.
TTGTTTCAAATTAGTTACAACCAGAAAGCTCTGTATAAATGCTAAAACATCTCAGTTTTCACAACCCAAGTTCTAAAACTAGATAAAGGGAAGCCAATTAAACACAACAAATATGTATTAACTTATTTACTGTGGAAAATTATCTTAAATATCTGTGTGTATGTATGTAACATCTAGTATTATCAATTAAACTGAAGATGAAAGGAAGAGTTAGGCATTTCATTCAACAGAATGAAAAGGAATGAGTTTAAGAGGTCCTGCTGTATTTAAAATCATAGAAATCTGTGTCTACAGTAACACACGTTTGTGGGAGCGTGTCATCATTTGAACAAAGGACATTTCTGAAGACCTTACAAGAAGAATTGCTGATGCTCACCAGACTGGAAAGTTACAAAAGAATTTGTAAAGAGTTCAGACTCCACCAGTTGACTGTCAGTGTCAGATCATGTACCGACAGAGAACATTCAACACCACTGTTCATCTCCCCAGGAGTGGTCGACCAACAAAAATCACAACCAAAGCGTGGTCACAAGACAGCCCCGGGTAACAGCTAGGAAACTAAAGGCCTCTGTCACAGTTGCCAAGTTTAATGTTGATCATCAGGAGAACATTAAAAAACAGCGGTGTGCATGAGAGATTTACAAGAAGAAAAAGAACACTGAGTTTACAGTTGGTCATAGAGATGGGCCAGAAAGCTACTGGAAGAAAGCTACTGGTTCTGTGGATAGATAAGACCAAAGTAGTCTCAGTGGTTTAATTGGGTTCTCTTTATCTAGAAAATTTTGATTGTGTTTTAGGTTTATGCAGCATTAGACAAAATTTTACTAAGCAACAAAATCACTTATAATGAATCATAAACACTAATATTTTAGCATCATATGTTGTGTGAGAGTATTATTCTGATTTCAGTTTACAATAATAGTGTCCAGTGAGCGTTTATAATCCTAAATTTATTAGGAGAATTTAGGAGGAGATGAGGCCAATGCTCTAAACTAAAGTGTATTACTGTCTTTCTTCTGCAACAACACCCATTCTGAAAGTGATCGTAAACGTCTACTGTAATTTTCTCTGTGAGTTAACCTTGAGTAACATCTCTGAAAACAGGTCTGGTTATGTCGTCAATTAAAAGCAAGACAGAAGACAAAAGAGATAAACGTGACCAACTGACTTTAGGAGATGAAGCTACAGTTATGAGGAAGTGAAAATATATTTGAGGAAGAGGTGCGGGTGTTTATTTATATAATTGTACCGCACATACAACACATCTGATACTACACACTTACAACACAAAGTCACAACATTAACTCTATCTGGTGTCTTTATTGTTGTGATGAACAGGGGTCAGCGTGGGAACAATTTAATACTGGTGATGATAGACAGGTATCTGTAGATGTGTAGCTGCAGACCGGTCAGAGTCCTGCCCACCACAATTAAAAACCCAAGAACAAAGACCTTCATAACACTGTGAACAAACTAAGTGTATGTGGATCTGAAGTAGTTTTATCAGCATAAACACACTGACAACATTTCCAAAATTTATTTAAAAAGAATTGATTAATGAACTATCAAGCTTGAGTAGGTGTGGTGCTTCCTCCTACTGGGAAAGTTAGGTAATGCTCCTTATATACAAAAATGAAAAATCTCAACAATTAGAGCAAATAACACTGGAACATGGTTCATTTTGTTATGTTTAATCAAACTCATTTGATCAAAAATACAGTGTAAAATGTGTATAAAATACAGAGACTGGCATAATAGTCATTTTAAATGTAAATGCATAAATAAAATGTCATTTTAAATACAAGTATAATGTCAGTTAAATGGATTGGCTCTACATTTAAATAAGTAGTCTAAGACAGGTATTACTTTTTGTACAGTATTCAAGTGAATACTCACAGTACAATATAAAGTCATTAAGAAACTAATACTGGTGTTTAAATTTAGTCTGTTTTGTCTTATTCAAGAGGTTACAGTCACATCATGTGTGTGAAATACAGAAACATTCATGACAAATACATTAAATCTAATTAAGAATTACCAGACCAGAACCATTGTTATTGTATCACTTGTGTTTCATCAGCACTTTGAAAGAATCTCCTGACAGCTTTCGTAAACCTTCACCAAGCAGCTCATTCGTGGTTTTGAACTCTGAAAGTGAAAATAATTATTTACTTTAGAAACAGGTTACTGTGATCAACACTGAGTGTATTAAAAGCTGTTATATAAGAGGTTAACAAAAAACAAAATAAACTGAAAGTAACTTTGGGAAAGTATGTATCTGAGAAATGGGCACACCTTACATTTATCCTCACCTGAAACAATGGCACAACACTTGACACTACATTAGGATTTGAGGGATCCTTCAACAGTACACAAAGGTAGTAGATGATCTGATGCTGAAATAAAAGGATTAGACATAAACAGCAGCATAAATAATGACAACGCATAGTGTAAAACTGCACACAATAGATATGAGACAAAGAACATTACTTATTTACCATGTAAATGGCTTCATTGATGATAATGTCCTTGATCTTGTTCATCTCAATGAATTTGGTGGTCTCTCGGCCTGAAGCATAACTGGAGGAAACCTGAATGCCTAAAGAGCTAATTACAAGCAGGGACTCGTGATCTACTTTCACAAAATGGATGTGAAGCATCATGCCGACCAGGGTGATGAGAATGGCACTGGATAGAACTGCTGTGTTCTGCAAGAGAGGGAAATACATTTTCAGGCCTTGTTTAGTGTAACATGTTTATATGCTTCATTGAATGCCACTAAAATATAAAATGACAATCTAGTTCTAAGTGCTTAACATAAAATAACTTTGTCCATTAGTACTTAACTTTCCACAAAGAGTATCACTAATATTTCATCCCCCAGAATCATCCCAGTCTGACAATCACATAATGTAGCATTGCACAAATATGATTGCTATTAGAGTTACACAATGAGGATAATAAACAAATTAAAAGTAATCTGCTGTTAGGAAAAAATGATATGAAAACAGTTGTAACAGTAAAACTGTTCTTTAAAAATGTATTCAATAAATGCTACATTCACAACTATGCAAGTTGCACAGGAATCGTGTAATGAAACATTTTTCAGTATGGGTACAACAACTCAGTCAGGAAGTACTATTATCACAACAGGAGCTGTAAATTACTGGTCTCACCTGTGTGAAGAAGAACACTGCGTATGCTACAAGCCAAACAGAGCAGGTGTATACCATCACCTTGCCGATGGACACTTTAGGGGAGCTGACAGTGAACTCCCTACAGAAGCTGGAGTGACTCTGACAGTCCAGAGTTATGACTTTGCCATTAATATCAGTGAAAACTTCATCTGCCATCATGAACCCTGACAAGCAAGCACTGAGTGAGGTATGAGGAACACAGTTAGCTAGCTTAGCTAATAGTGCAGTTAGCACTAAGCTAATGTTAGTTCTCTTCTGTAAACAGGCAAAGTTAGCAGCATATAAAGACAGATAGTGGTGCTTTTCTTTTTCGAATAAAACAATTTAGGAATGAAGACATAACATGCTCGCGTTCTCGTGTTAAAGACAAAATAACAAAGTAAGTGAATAAATGCTTAATATCCAGAGAGCTAAGTAAAACGGAACTGGTGCTACAATCAATACTCGGATTTGTGGCATTCGTTATTTACACCAAGGTGTCCTGGGTAGATTGGGTAAAGCGGCTAACGTTAACGCAACATAAGGTGCAAACGGCAAAGAGCAGCGCAGAACCGAGCGCTTTACAATAAACTGACACACTGAGAAATGGAAAACACGCAGACAATAACACACATATTACAAAGCACCTGACACAGGCACCGTGTTTTCTGATATCATGACTATCACCGTCCACCTCCGTTTAAGCTTCGGTGTACGACGGTGTTTATAAGAACAAACGCTTCAGCAGCTGGAATGTGCAAAGCATTATGGGCAACGGTTAGTATATATAACCCCTCCATTTGTTTAAGTTGTCTGATGACTATTACAAAACTAGATTTAAAAATCACGTGAGAAATGTAAACTGATAAATGCAGTAACAATTAAGACAGGTTAAAAAACAAAAATAAAAGCAGTGGTTTAGCCCTGTGCGAAACGTAACTCCTTCATTACCCAAAATGCATTGTGGTTTATGACTTTTGACCTCTGGATAAAAACAAGCCGATCAGCTGGCGTAAAAGAAACAACATCCACAACGGTCTGAGACTAAACAGCTAAACCAGCTGACTTTTTCATCGACGTTAGCTAAGTGAGACAGTCAACAGTATGATGTTAGACAGTGTACGAGTCCAGTTTTAGACTATGTTAACTTGAGGCAACATTTCAGTTAACGAGTCAGTCGCCTTCTGTCCGACTGGCAGCCGGAGCTAGGTCAGTCTATTGAAATGAATGCTGTTTGTATGCTCAGAAGCGTGTGTCTTTGTGTAGCTATTGATAGCTAACGACTATTTAAAATTGGCGTTATGACGATCAAACAAACTCGACATCGTCAGTAGAGCTGAAACATTACTAAGAGAAGTCTGGAGATACAGGGCAGCTAATGTTAGCTAGCAAACTGTTGTGCCAAAACATAAAGTAATTATCATTCTAGAAACGTGTCTTTGAAATTGCTGTTTGCAGTTGATTTACTACAGACTGAATAATATCATAATATAATAATATGCTGTAATAACATATTGCTCAGCTTTTCTTGGTACATTTGACAGTATTGCACATGAGTAAGTTGACTTTTTTAGAGAATTTGAATAATAAAGGTTACAGCACATCTGGTCATAAAATTCTCTTTAATTAACAGTGTCATATCCTTTCATGTCATGTCCACTTTTGCAATTGTAGTTGTCTGCATTTATACTTTAAATCATAGTTCTTCCTCTTTTTCAACACCAAGGGTTCCCACCTGACCTGTCAAATTTGAGATGAGTGGTCAAGGTCCAGCTGTAGATAAAGGAATGAACACCATCCTCGTCTGTCAAGAGAGCTACGCCTGTGGAGGTTCAGACGAGGCTGTGTTTGAATGTGATGAGTGCGGCAGCTTGCAGTGTGTCCGCTGCGAACTGGAGCTCCATCGCCAGGAGCGGATGAGGAATCACGACCGGGTTCGAATTGCGCCTGGTCACGTTCCTTTCTGTGACTCATGTAAAGGTGACAGCAGCTGCTCTGTCAGTGGAGGGCGGCTCAGAGCGGTGGTCCGCTGCCAGGGTTGTAAGATCAACTTGTGTTTGGACTGCCAGAAGCGCACCCACAGTGGAGCCAACAAAAGGAAGCACCCTCTGACACCTTATCCTCCTGGCAATGCTCCCCAAGAAAACAACGTGACTGCTGGGGAGTCATTGTTGGAGATCCTCAAAGCCAAGCTGGAAAAGGTGTGGAGCTTCCTTCTGGTGGATGAGAAAGAGGAGATGCAGGTAAACACATTTTAAACTTTGGATAGTGCACCTCTGATGTGATGTTACATTGATATGGCTCATTTTGTGTTGACTGTCAGGTGAAAGATGAAGAGGACTTTGTCAGCAGACTGGACTGCAGGCCAGACCAGCTCCTTAAAGTGATCTCCATCTTTGGAAACACTGGGGAGGGCAAGTCACACACCCTGAACCATACATTTTTCCTTGGGAGAGAAGTTTTCAAGACCTCACCCACCCAAGAATCTTGCACTGTTGGTGTTTGGGCAGCAATGGACCCTGTGCACTCTGTCGTAGTTATCGACACAGAGGGACTGCTTGGTGCTGGTATGAGACAAACTGTTTAACACAAAATATAAAAGGGAAGAGCTGTTTTATAGCTGTTTTTTCTTACTCTCTTTTCACTGTTCATCAGGAGCCAACCAGGGACAGCGAACACGGCTCCTCCTCAAGGTCCTAGCCATCTCTGATATTGTCATCTACCGAACCCATGCTGACCGTCTCCATGATGATCTCTTCAAGTTCCTTGGTGATGCATCAGAAGCCTACATGAAACATTTCACCAGAGAGCTGAAAGCGACTACCACCCGCTGTGGTCTGGACGTCCCATTGTCCACTCTGGGCCCTGCAGTGATCATCTTTCACGAGACTGTCCACACCAAGCTACTAGGATCAGGTACATCAAATGTGTCAACCACCTTTATTCTTTAGACTTTACTTTGTGGGAATTCACTAAGCAAGAATGGCATAAGATTCATGATTCTTTGTTTCCAATTATTCTCTGTATCTAGACAAACCATCCGAATCAGCAGAGCGTCTGCTCCAGGAGCGTTTTAGGAAGCTGGGTATATTTCCTGAAGCATTCAGCTCCATCCAGTACCGTGGAACTCGGACCTACAACCCTCCCACAGATTTCAGTGGTCTGCTCCGCAGCCTGGAGCAACAGCTGGATAACAACACCACCCGTTCACCGCGTTCCGCAAGTGTCGTATACAAGGCTCTGCAGGTAGCGATGCTTTATTGTATACCCATCATACATATGGACATTTTGTACCATTTGTAACATGTTTTAGGCATTTCTCTAATTTAGAAAACAAGAGTGACTTACAGAAAACGTTAATGGCCTTTGTCCTCGCTCTTCTCTTCAGGCACTTAGTGAGCGCTTCAGTGGGGAGGTTCCAGATGAGCACATGACCAGTAACTCCTTCTTTCCAGATGAATACTTTACCTGCTCTAGTATTTGTCTCAGCTGTGGGTATGTCCATCCTTCACTGAAAGACAGAATTAAGCAGTGATGACCAAAACTCAGAAAAGCTGTTTACATCCTCAGATGTAAAGATTTCCCTCTAAGGTTTAATGAAGGAGCATTTCACAACACACTACTACTTGGATTTTGTTTAGCGTGCACACAGACCTTCTTAGTTTTTTCAGTAATAAAGGTGTATTAAATCCCTGTCTGTTGTCTGGGTACTAATAAATAAATTGACTTTTACTTTGTGTACTCCTACTTTTAGTTCAGGCTGTAAGAGAAGCATGAATCACCTAAAGGAAGGACTCGACCACGAAGCCAAACACCGCTGCCGCTACTCTGCACAGTACGACAACCGTATCTACACTTGCAAGGCAAGTACAAACCCATAATGCCACACAGGCAAATTGAAGTACACACCTGAAGAGATTGTGAGTTTCTGTGCTGAACTTTTTCAGGCTTGCTACGAGGGAGGAAAGGAGGTGATAGTGGTTCCCAAAACAACAGCTTCGTCTGACTCACCGTGGTTTGGCCTTGCCATCTATGCTTGGTCTGGGTGAGTCAATTTGGAAAATGATTGGAAAAGGCTTTTTTTAGTTCAGCTAATTTAATAAATTCCCATATTTATTATAGTACAAAAATAGAAAACATTAGTATGAACCACCTACTTGTAAAATTGCAACAAGAAGTACTAAGAAATGCTTTTTTCATTTTAACAGTGCAAGAGACAATATAATGTATGTAGTTTATGCTTTTGATACTGGAACAGAGATGTTTTTGTTTTTGCCCAGGTATGTAATTGAGTGCCCCAACTGTTCAGTGATCTACAGGAGCAGACAGTACTGGTATGGAAACCAGGACCCTGTGGAAACAGTGGTCAGAACGGAGATCCAGCATATCTGGCCTGGGGTAAGGCCACAGTGGAACAGCCTAAATGAGATTCATCGTAAACCAATTAAAGCTGAAAGCTAAGAGCTCAAAGGTTTTAAGTGGAATTACCGTTGTCACACCCACATAAGCTGCATTAGTTTTTTTAGAGCTGGTTATATGTACATAAACAAAAGAATAATGCCAAATGTTATTTGTGCCATTTTTCATGTTAACATGTTGATGTAAGCGCACTAACTCAAAAGCGCAGACTACAGAAGTGTATATGTACACGTATTTCAGTTGGGATACGGATATGTACAATCTTTCAGTTACTATATGCACTTGTATCTTTATCTGATCTTCTCTTCATGCCTTTTTTTCAGTCTGATGGTTTTTTGAAAGACAACAACAATGCTGCTCAGAGGTTGCTGGACGGCGTGAAATACATTTCTCAGTCAGTGTCTGAACTCAGCGTCAAGCCTGCCAAAGCAATCACCTCCTGGCTTACTGACCAGATTGCTCCCGCTTACTGGAAACCCAACTCCCTCATCCTGGTACGTAACAACAACTGTATTCAAACTAGAAGAAAAATTCTAAAGTCCCTGTCAACTGTTGTATGTGGAAATGTGTCCATCAGGGACAAAGGTTTAAGAGACAATAGATCCTGCAGCAAGACAGCAACCCTAAACACTCATTCGTTCTACCTAGGAATAGTTAAAGCAATTGAAATGTAATTTTTTTGAAATATTTTGAAAATATGTTTAGTCCATATCTATGCAATTATAGAGAAATCTGGAGAAATTAAAACTTTTAAGCACCACTGTAATTTTAAAGAGGAGCATTTGTTGCTCAGGTGCAGAAATGTTCACGGCAAAATGAGGACAAAAGCTTGAAAGACTTAAAAATGAGTTAAGAAATGGGGCGTCAGGGCTTTTTATTATTTATTTAATCATGAAACACACTCAATAATAGACATGCAGCAAACAAACTACACTTCTTGTTCAGTCAAATCCTTCATATTATTACTGACTTTGACACAAATGTCCACATTGCATTTTGCCGTTTCGAAGTGACAAAGTATTTATTGTACTTTCTGAAATAATTTACAGTTGCTGAATTCAGAACCTTCATTTTTTTTCATTTTAATTTCCCTTCCTGTCTACACACAATAACCACAATGATGTAGAAATGCCATAAATGTGGGGAGGAGTTCCAGCCTAACGACACCAAGCACCACTGTCGCGCCTGTGGGGAGGGTTTCTGTGATTCCTGCTCTTCAAAAACCCGACCGGTCCCAGAGAGGGGCTGGGGCCTTGATCCCGTAAGAGTCTGCGACGCATGTTTCCACAACAGGGGAATCCCAACTGGTATGCAAAATAAATTCAACACTTATCAGCTATTGTGTACTGAAACATTTTTACATAAGTTGATATGTGATGGAAGTTTTCTGCATGTAATCCGCTGTTTAAGTATGTGACTTATTGTGTGCATGTTTTCTTGTCGCAGAGTTGCTGGATGCTGCCTTGGAGGAGGAGGGAGGGACCTTGATAGCCCGGAAGGTTGGGGAGGCAGTTCAGAACACCTTAGGGGCTGTTGTAGGTGCCATTGATATACCTCTTGGTGAGCATTAGAGCTGTCTGGATCATCAGTACAAAAAAAAACAAGCAAAACTTTTAACTGAAACGTTCAGTTAAAAAGTAGCTAATAAATATTTTCATCAAAAAAAAGGTTGCCTTTACCCCCAGTGGCTGCATAGAAAAAGGGTTCAAATGTAGCATTTAGAGATTGATTCAGATTGCTGTCTTTTTCCATGTGACTATATAGTTTAATAATAATAAATCTAATTCAAATTCTGTGTATTTTTTAGCCTTAATAAAAAACTTTTTTTGTGGTCATTTCTGTGGCCATTTTTTTCTCTCTCATTCATTCAGGCCTAGTGAAGGACGCAGCTCGCCCAGCCTACTGGGTCCCAGATCAAGACATCCACTCCTGCTGCGAGTGCCAAAGGGAGTTCGCCCCACGTCTCTCTATCCACCACTGTCGCGCCTGTGGCCAGGGAGTGTGTGAGGAATGCTCCCAGGAGCGACGTCCTGTGCCCTCCCGTGGCTGGGACCACGCCGTGAGGGTCTGTAAAAGCTGCAGCCAGAAACCTGGAGACCTCTAGCAGGATGAGAAAAGTCAGGAGTGGCAGCAGTTAAGGACATCAGTGTCTATGAAAACTGGAAGTGACAACGTTTTAACTCTGGTCAAAAGGCTTCACACTTTTTTTTTATTTTGGCCAGTGGCTGCCATTAGATTGTGTGTGGCAGGCTGGATTGTGTTTGTCTTTAAAGCTATCCTCCTGTCACTTCTGTCCCTCAAAGCTCTCTCACTTCAGTATGCCTACATTTTACACTGTGAAAGAATACCGGTCAGTGAGATTTTAATATTAAGGGAGAGATAAAACAACTCAGAGAGATGATCAAAGTGAGTACATTGTGCTTGCTTACAGTTGAGTTCAGGTAAATTCCCACATGCCCTGTAGAAGCTTCCAAATTTGTATCGATACACATGACACCCCTTCCCCTTTGATAATCAATCCCAGTGTGATACACTAGTACTATTAGCACCTTTGTATTCTGGGGCTACATATGCAAAACATATAAAAATAGATATAACTAAAAGAGCATCTTAAAATGATTGCAAGTAAGCACTTTTATTTTAGGAGCCCTGGACATAGCATTCAAGACTACCTTTAGAGGAAACACCAGAAAAGACTATAGTTTTTTTTAATACTTCAGCCCCTTGATATCCTGTAGCCCTGAGATTCTAACTTGCAGAATTGCTAAATAATATAACCTTATATAACCCTTTAATCCTTTGTGGTTTGTGCATTTAAATGGGCTGATGATATGAGCCTTAATCAAACCTGTCAATATTCTTTTTACATTTTACATAGAATATCAAAACATAGGAGAGAAGTTTAATGGGAAAAATCTTGAATAGCTGTTTTGTTTTTAAAGTGTCAAACTACTGTCTTTTAACAAGAAACATCTGACATGATTTGCAGTGGGATGATATGCAACAGAAACAGTTTTTATAGAGTGGCTGGCTCACAGTTGCAAAATGGTACAGAACAGAATAGACATATTTTTGAGGCTGGCTCCTCAAAACAGAAGATCCAACAAGACTGTACCTGACATTTATCTGATGAATGCACCGTATGATGCAGGTTTTCTGCAAAACAGCTGAATTATGAGGTCTGACTGTAGTAAAGTTTGCCTGGAATCTTTTCAGTAACCGACTGGGAGAGTTGGTTTTAATTATGATGTCAATGAATAAACCTAAATAAAAGACTGACCTGAATCAGTAAGCTGCCATCATCTCAGCGAGATGATTGTGAATACATCAAATGAATACAGATATCACATGGAACAAATAAATACCTTTATGTTCATGTATGCTCATACAGTATGCATTAAACTGCAGAAACCCACTGCTTGTGTGTCATTTAAGAAATAACTCATTAGATAGTTATGTTTCAATCTACAGTACAAACAGCAACTTTCTTTTCAATTTCAGATCAGAAATGTACCAGATTATATTAAAAGTCAAGATCAAGTTGTGCACTTATTTCACACAAGGTACAACAAATGTCTAACTGTACTACCTGTGTGCACTCAGGTATTCTTATTACACATTACGTTTAAGGTTTTGTATATGAATATAAAGCCATTTGTACATGTGGCCGTCCTCGGTCTTAGAAATCCTCTAGAGATGAAGCGTTTTCAGTATTTTCATAAAGTCTAGTTGGCTGGTAGTCTGTGTTGTATGGGTAGTAGTACAGGTCATGTTTAACAGCCATGAGCAGGCCAGGGAGCCCCGTGCAGCCACCCAAGTTGGAGGAGAATACAACGCTTGGGATCAAGTCATTTGCAGCTGGGTGGGGTGATGGGATGGTCCTCAGTAGGTGGCCGTCCTTTAGACTCCATAACCTTGTGTAGCAGTCCTGTCCCACTGTGGACACAACACAGATGAGTCAAACAGCGTCAGCTTTAGAAACCAAACTGTTTCTCAGTAGTAAATATGCTGATCTAACATTTTTTTACTGCTATCTACCTGCCAACAGGAGACCTTCATGTTCATTGACGTGAACAGGAAGGTAGGCGTGTTCATTATAGTGTCCTTTATACTCTTGCACTGCCTTTGACACTCGCACATCCCACAGCTTGATCTGCACACCCATAAAGGAAACACACAAGTTAAAGCAATAATAATATCCACGTGTTTACATTATTTTCATTTTTGTTTTGAAGGTGTCCTGCGATTTTAGAGGCTGTGATATAGTGTGAATTTGTGTGAATACAAGTTAATTGTTCATACTAACATACAATAGCTCTCAAATAGAAGCAGTTTAGTTAGCATAGTAAATTTAGGACCCAATATTTTTAACAGGGCTAAAAGTGTTTAATTTCATGCCAAAACCTGACCTGGCCCAGCATGTCAGCAGCCAGCAGGTAGTTCTCATCCTGTAGGACACGGACAGAGGTGATGGCTGATTCCTGACGGAACCGAGTGGCCTTCCAGCTTTGATCCCCGCGGCCACGCTGTCGCAGGTCAATGCTAAAGATCTCCCCTGATCTGCAACCATTGAAAAGCACAGGGACCTGGGGACAAGGAGGTGGTTTTTAGTCCTTGTCAAAGAGAAATCTACACAACAACGAATTCAAACAAGCTGTAATCATATTAGTGTGAACAAATTACTTACCCTATGGGCAAATTGCTGAGCCAAGACATCACTGCCAACGCTGTATGTCTGTGTTCGGCCTGTCTCTGCATCTTTCACAATCACCCTACGAGACAGGCCTGCCAGCACACGTGAAAACCCATAATTATGTTAGATTTACAACTTTGAGGAGATGAATTTTATGTAGCTGTATGTCAACAATCTACAACTATTATCAGCAATAGGATTACTCTGTAAATACTGCCATCAAGACAGTCTTAAATACAGTCCTCCCCAAAAGCTACAGTAATTCATTTGTTTTCACTGTACACTGAAGACAAGACACAACTCACTGTATTTACACATCCATATGCTTAATGACACAGAACCTAACACCTGTTGCATCAGATAACCAACCTTTTTAAGTAAATTAAATTAAATGAAAACTTATTTAGATGCAGATCCCTTGTTTGCAATCATCAAGCTCAAATTACTGACATCACCACACTGGTAGTTTTTCTTTTCATTTGCTTCATATGTTTAGTTGTCTCCCTTTGTCTTGCAGCAGTATGAAGTTTGTATGAAGTACACTCTTACTCACTTAACATGTCTGATCTGATACTAAACATGTTACTGTATATTATCTATGTAACATATCCATGTTTTCACCCTAAATCAAAGTGTACAGCAAAAACAAATTCACTAGCCTGGCTGCTTCAATATTTTTGGAATGGACTGTATTAAAAGAATCTGGTGATCGGTGATTGAGAATTACTGATAAATTCTATGATTTAATTCAATTCTTAGGGAAAAACAACTTAAGTGTGATTTAAGACACTGTCATTATACATTACACATTATTATAGCTGCAGTCAAGTTGATGCCAGTGTTGGGGGATTGTAACAATGATAATAGAACTGACCTGTGCTGAACGTTTTGTCGAACTGTGGGTTGAGGCACCAAGCACAAGACCAAGCAGAGGATATCTTGAAGCTACACAGCATCCCTGGCTGATCTGAGGAGGGAAGGGAATAATTTAATAAAATAAATATTTATACAGGGTAAACCAAACAATTCCAATATGAAAGATGACCTTTCTGCTCACTATCAACCAGCACACAAATGAGTGTGTTGCAAATAGATTTGGAACCTAGTAAGGGGTCATGGACTAAAGTGGACCACACTTATCTCTGAAAAACTGCTATTTCAAAACCAAAGCTATGTGACAAAATATTGTAGACTGGCAACTTGTCCAGGTTGTGCCCTGTCTTTTGCCCAATGACAGCTAGGGCTGCCTGCATAACACCACAACCCTTAACAGGAAACGCGATTAGAATGATGGATGGGTAAACTTGTGAAAATCCCATTTAATCTCACCTGGGTTGGAATTACTAAAGAGGGAAGCAGGAAGCAAACTGACACAACCAGGGGTGTCTGCCATTCCCACCAGACACAGCCTGACAGCTCAGTTAAGGAACATACAATCTGCATCCACCAAAGAGAAGACAGGAGTAAAAATAACAACTAATTGGCACTATAAATGTTACAGTGTGATAATAATAATATACTGTATATAAGGATACAACACATGGGAGTCTGGGTAGTTGACTGAGGCCCAGCAGATGGAATTCACCTAAAACAGACACAGCCAGAGCAGAGGTGTCAAAGTCAGCTGGATTAAAAAAAAACTTCATTCCAACATTTGCATCTTCATGAACAGACATATCTAACTTTCTAGCTATACACTTGTACGACTTTGTGGGACATTGAGTGAGTATGAGTCTATTCATACCTCTTTTCTAATAAGATTAATCTCTATTTCATAAATATTCAAAGAGGCACAATAAACCTAACTAACAGAGACAGATTTCCTTTTATTCAGAGTCTGTCCTAGTGAAACTGTCCCACCTTGCGGTTAGTGAAGTAGAGGTTATCGCACATCTCCACAGACAGAGAGCCCTGGCTGCTGCTGCTGAAGTTCATGATGCCGTATTTGCATCCTCCGTGAGAGACATCGTTGACTGTAAAAACTCGCTCACATGCAGAGTCCCCCTGAGAAAGACAAGAAAGACACAGGTGAATAAGCACAATGAAATGATTTACCAACCAGGAAAAAAGTTCCTCAATGCAAACATTTTAAGTTTGATTATTTTTTTTGGCATTTAAGTATTGATTTATTAGTTTGACAGTAGTGAGGCAGGCAGGAAACATAGAGATGCACACTAACCATCAGTTCACTGCTAAAATCTGACGTTGTGTATCAACTTTATGGGTTTTTACCACTATCAGTCTGAAGTTGTCCATGTTTGCGTTGCTGTTGTCTGTGCTCTGGATCTCCAGTTTGTGGCGTCTCATTCCACTGACCTTCACCTCATGTACCAACCTGGACACACACAGTAACTGTGGTAACACTGAAAACCACTGTCTGCAGACAATACTTCACATTCTCACTGCTATCTCACAATGTCTATTTATTAATAGAAATACTAATAGCATGGATATAAATCATTTAGGCACCAGCATCACATGGCTAGTAAGTCTCCAAAAAACTCACTGCACACATACAGAACTGATTACCATGTAAGCTTGCACTGACTGTTTTATATAATGTATTACAGCTGTGGGTGTTGAAATATGTAGCTGTTCTATTTTCCTGTATGCTTGTGCACAGTCTGCAACACACAGCAGTGTGATACAATACCTGCAATAAGAGTTCACTGGTAACAGCCCAAGATGTCTTTTCTGAAGTAGTATTGAGGTGTTCAGTCCTGTTCTTGGGGCTTTCTAAAAAGAAGAGGATATCACTGAAAAGACACGAAACCCATCGCAAGAAAAAGAACAGGCTGGAAAGTAAACGAGAAAATATGGAGAAACTTGGAGATTATTTCTCCCACAGTATACTTACTTTTTTTGGCTTTTCATCCTCTGCAAGCATCTCGTTTCTCTGTTTCTCTCTCTCTTTTTCTTGCAGCTGCTCTTTGGTCAATGGGTTACAGTTGTTGTGTCCTGGCAACAGTCGGAAGTAACGGTTTTTCTCTGGGTCGTAGTAAAATCCAGGAAGCTCTGACAACAGAACAGGAGGTCAAATTAATTGTGCACGTCTGTTTCAGCTGCAATACTGAAAAGCATTTCTTATTTTAATCTGACATATTTTATTCTGTAGTAACTTTCTACATTAGATGGCTCAGCTGCAAATTTATACTGTGGTTATAAACTATACTTGCTCCTGCAATTGATTTGAGCAAGGAGAGGATTAAATACCAGACTACTGACCTGGGACAGTGCTGCTGCCCTTGGTGGAAGAAGATGACGAGGATGAGGAAGAAGAGGATGAAGAAGTAGAGGCAGACTGATTATCATATCTCCTCTGAGATGCTCTACGTGATGGCCCTGCATCATTGTGGTTAGACCTACGAAAAGAAAGATCCAGTAGTGGGTTGTTGACCTTTGACACGTATCCAATTCATTCCATCAGTACCTCAACTGTGTGTCTGTTTATTACTAAACATACCACTGATCGTCCTGTGTTGATCTTTGCCGGCTGCCTCTGTACCGTCCCTGGTGCTGACCAGCAGCTTGTCGCCGGTTTCGTCGCTGTCCTCCTCGACAGCTCCACTTCTTCATCCCTGTTGTTTGTGGCCCAAAAACGGATCCCCACACCACTCTGTCTTTCAGTAAAGGCAGCGTGTTTACGTGTTAGCTAAGTTAGCAAGTGCTTATCGTTAGCACTGTTCTGCTAGTGTTAGCTACACATCTTTCTCGACTTTTATAATGATGCTAGAAATGTTTAAGATGTAAATATCACATCGATAGGTCAAAAAATACGCCTTACGTTAAAAGTACACAGTCTTTATTTTCTTATTAAACTGATATAGTTTTACAATATCAACACCTCATGCTAACTGCTGTACAATAAGATCCTGCCATGTTGCTCCGCCTCCAAATCTAATTCATTGGCCATTGGCTGACCAATGTTTATGACGTTGTAGCCTTTAATTGGTTGATTTCTTTACGACACTGCCAGTCGCACACATGAATAACACAGAAAACTACTTTATTTTATTATACTGAGGGAAGATACATATTGCAAATAAACTAAAGTTATATACTCGAACAGATCGCTGTCTAGTTAACCTATTGCTAGTTTCGACTAATTAATAATAAATGCATGCAGTAATTAGCAGTAACTTGTTGTCTAAACCACTAATTTAACCAGGTATATAGGAATGACTTCTTGAAAGCTCATGGTGTCTGATTTGCACCGATTACAGCTGAATGAATCTTACACCATCGGATTATTACAACCTGAGGACTGGGACTGACTTTGACAGATTTATCTGAAGCCACGCCTAGTGTCTTGATGCTGGTGTTGTATTGGTAGCGAGCAGTGTCCAGGAGCGTATTGGTTGTTGTGTTTTTCCGTTTTTGTCTCGTAAGGGTCCCAAACTACACACCGAGATTTGGAATATTACATTACAGTCCTGCAGGAAAATGGCGACTGTCATTCATAATCCTCTAAAATCGTAAGTATTTTTTTTTATATATTTCATAAAATCAGTGCATAGATTGGTTGCACGAAGTGGTAGCGCACAGGATTGCTGTGAGGTTAAACGCGCGTTAAAACGTGGATCACAAAATGAACACTTTTGTCATGTTCTTAGACAGTGTCCGTGTGTGTTATCTGCAGGTACCGTTGTCTACTTGCTGGGTTGTTTAACTGTAATATAAAAGCATGCACTCGTGCATAATCTCCAGAGAAAACGTATCCAAAACGCGCGTAAACGTCTACATTCACTCTCACGCACTTGGCTTCATTTGGACCGAAAGTTGCAGTTGCTCATTTTGTTTTATTAACTCGACTGATGCTGTAAGTTTGCATGCACGGATCTTCGTCGGTGACTTTGCATCGATCATCTCTTGCAAAATAGCGACACAAAATGTCATATTGAGAAGGCGAGTCTCACTCACTGCGCGACTGTCAAGCGGGTGAATACAGTGCACATTATTCATCGTTACACAGGATCAACCTTTCATACCTTTCGAGGAAATCTGAAATATAATACAGATTTAGGGGGCCGCACAGTTTTTCCTGAAGTATTTAAAAAGCGATGGTTTTTTTAACGACGCAAGTGTAAAAAGTGTCTGATACAGTACATACAATATACTCTTAATATAATCTTTGTAACATAATGCAAAATGGTAAAATATGAAAAAAAAACTAATTTGCTTTAGCTCAGTACACATGCATGTCAGTCTTCCTGCATGAGCAAATCTTTACCACTGACAAAGAGGAACCTGCACAGAATTAGACGGGAGTTTTTGGAAGCATAAAACAACTCTTTTCAACTGCCAGTCATCAACTCTTCATCTTTTTTTTTATGTTTTTGTACAGTCATTAACATACAAATCCAATTTTCTAATTAAATATTCAGAAGTAAACAAAGGAGGATGTCATGTTCCTCAAATACAGAGACATTGTGATGCTTTTTATTTCTAGAGCTCTTTGTTGACAGCCAAAAATGCTTTAAGCTGCTGTAGTCTATCACAACAGATGAGGCTGCAGACAATGTAGGTATGTGTGTTTGTTTTCAGCTGTGCATGTAGAGCAGCAGATTAAGAGTGCCCCGGTGCTCTCTTAGGTCCATCTGTTGAGAGAGAGAGGGTAAGAGGTACATGGTAAGAAAAAAACAGACAGATGCTGGGGCAGAGATGGAGGGAGGGAGCCCCATCTGTCTGTCACGTATATGGCAGGACTTTCCCCCATCTCATCCAGTATCTGTAAGAAGGGAAAACAGTGTGTGTGTGTGTGTGTGTGGACACTTATAAAAACAGGCACATACACATAAACCAGTATGATAGTCCTGAAACAATCACTTAGGATTCAAAGAGTAACGTACGAGTTACTACAATTGGAAATAATGTTGTGGTCTCTTTTCCAGGCAGCACGGTTGTATGAGTCCACTGTCTGTTTGAAACAATAGGGCCGACTTGTCTTCTGTCCTCAGGATGTGGCTGGTAGACCATATGCAGCCAATAAGGACGTGGTAATAATCTAACCCTCCTCGCCTGCCAGTTCTCAGCTCCGAAAGATGAATTACGACCGTCAGCAGCTGGCAGTAAATACGTCTAGGCTTTCTAGGCTCATTCATGTTTAACAGTATGTGTTTACTTAATTTATTTAAACTCTCCTTTTTACAAAGACCTCTTTGTGATTTGAGACATGGGAGGCCGCAAGGGGTAAGGTTTAAATGAGGGCTGACATGAGACGTATTCAAATAAGCAATATAATTCATAAGCACAGATGTGTTTATGTGCAATTTACGTGCATTACATGTCCCTTTACCTTTTTTTATTATTATATTTGAAATTATAATGAACTCAGGTGGGAAGTGGTTTGACTGTGTTTGCATAGGGATTGAAGAGATGTGAGATGAGATTTTGAGAAATGTAAAAGAGATGTTGGAGGGGGCTGGGGGCTGGGGAGTCGTGTGTTTTGATTATGTGTGTTTGTTACGTGCGTGCTTGTGTGTGTGGCCGCGTGTGCCCCTCCCCCAATTTGCGTGAGAGGGAGCATGAGTGAGTGATGGAGGTTTGGGGTCTGTGAGGTGGAGTCGGAGGAGGGGGCGGAGGGTTTCGTCTGTCTGGCTGCATTTAGTGCTTACATTTATACTACACCATCAGCACAAGGGCGAACCCTGGCCTTTGTCTATCTGAGCCCAGGGAGTGGGAATGTCCGGGAATGATTTCCAGGCATAGGGAATTAAGTGGCCAGGAACATATTTTAGGGAAAGCTCCATGCAGTGATCAATCCTTTTTTTTTTTTTTACTGTTCTGCACATGGAACAGGCACATGTTTCTCTGGCTGTGTTTTTCTCTTGTGTGTATGTTGATTTGTAAGGGGATAGTGAAGAAACGGCGCGGGAATGTTACTCTTGACATTGAAACGTGTCTTTTGCACACATTCTCTCATATTTCGTCCTGCGAACTCACGCTGAGTTGAAGTGAGTTATCGTTCAACCACACATCTCCATCTTCTACTCCTTCACCCACATTCAGCTTCTCCACCATGCCCCCCTCCACAGCCCCCCACCACACAACGAGACAACAGCAGCAGCAGCAGCATCGGTTTCCTCTCTGCAGCACGGTTTCCTCTTTAACCGCTTGCTCTTCTTGTCCCCTTCAACTGCCCTCTGCACTTTTGTCTTTCATTCTCTTTGTGTGTGTGTGTGTGTCTGTGAGAGAGAGTGCACTCGTGCGTACACACATCCATGTGTGTTGGAGAAAATGAGTGTGACAGGATTTGAAAGGGAACACGTGTGCCTCGAGACATATAGAGAACCCCTCCTCTTCCCTGCCCTCCTTCTTGGCTCCTCCTCCACTACGCTCGTCTTTGCTTTACCCGCTGCTCAGCCTACAAAGTGGCACAAAGACAACTGTCAGTGCCCACATGATGGACTTTATTTAGTCTCACTATCTTGTGCATGTTTTGCTGTAAACCCCAATCATTCCCTGATGTAACTGGTTGTATTGAAATATTTCCATCAGATACTAATATGTTCTACTGGGCAGAGCAGAAAGCTTTATTGTAAAGATTTGTTTATATAAAGTATTACATGTCAGCCTGATTACTGATCTTGTATACAGTACACAGTTTTACATTACCACCAACTGAGAATGAGGTCATGCAAACAACATTTCAACACTTCTAAATGCTGAGAAACGTTGTCCACCAAACAGGCTATTATCAGCCCATTAGTGTGCTCTTTTCATTCTTTTCCTTCTTTTTTCATTTTCCAAATTTGTCAAAAGAACTATATATTTGTTCAGCAGTCAGTGGTGTAAATACTGATGTCCAACTGAGTATGCGGTGGGAAAGTAGATAAACTGCTACCTCACTATTACTAATGCTAAACACAAAAGCATGTCAAGAACTTTAGATTTGAAAGTAATTATTAAGAAAACATGAAAGAAAGTTCAAAAATAAACTACAAATTTCATAAAACAAATGCAACTGAAGTAATCTAAGACATGTGTCATTTTACTAAAAAGTTATTTCGTCATGAAGATTCAATACATTAAAATTACACCTACAAGTAAGATATTCTTTTAGTGTGGGGACTGCCATTAACTGAAGGGACAGAGCAATATTCTAACACAGCTAATCGACACACACACACCAGCAAACATGCCAGCACACACACAGGAACTTGGAACAGTTAATCTGATTGGGGGGGGGGTCTCATTTTGTACACGAGAAGTGAAGCTGAACTCCGTCTTAAAGCTTTTCACACATTGCCAGAAGCTGATGTTGGTATTTACATTTTATGTTTGTTCTGTTAGAGCTGTTTTTTTGTTTAATTTAATTTTATAATTCTGTGTTATCTCCCAAATTGTCAGCCTCTTTAATTCTTTATAGATGTGATGGATCATAAACACATCGTGCTATAAGCCAAGATGTTGCTTCACAGTAGACAGATGGATGGATTTTATCAATTAATTTAATAGCAGTTTGTTTTAAGAAGGGTAAAAAAAAATACCACTACAAGTAAAATGTGTCATGTGAAACTCATAACTAAATGAAACTGGAAGAAAACAGATGAGTGTAGAGAAATTAACACAAATGTGGAGAGAAGTATGACAGTGAGTCACTGATTTCTTTCAGTGATATTGTGATATTTGGAGGAAGAAAAGGGGCTGAGAGTAATATAGAACTCTGTGTGTGTGTGTGTGTGTGTGTGTGTGTGTGTGTGTGTGTGTGTGTGTGTCAAGTTCAGTACAAAGGGAATTAGCACCTGAGCTGTCATGATGTCATCCTCTGGCTGTGATAAATCATTCATGATAATACAAACAGAACAAAAGAGGGGATTGATATGCTGAGCGGGCTCTCCTCTCCTCTCCTCTCCTCTCCTCTCCTCTCCTCTCCTCTCCTCTCCTCTCCTCTCCTCTCCTCTCCTCTC
>JAUYWH010000016.1:7165387-7193680 GCA_034779795.1 Ctenopoma multispine
CCCCCCCCCCCCCCCCCCCCCCCCCCCCCCCCCCCCCCCCCCCCCCCCCCCCCCCCCCCCCCCCCCCCCCCCCAGCGCAGGACACGCAACACACAGACATATGTTCTGCACATGCAAACACATACAGTGTCTCTTTACTCTCACTTGAACAACATGTGAACATACAACACAGACAGACTAATACGCAGAAGACAAACAAGCAGACACAAACCTGCTTATGTAAGAGTTTACGAAGCCGCCCGGGGATGTTATAAACAGACTTTGTTGTTGGAAATGGGACAGAAACATACAGGCAATATGGGGTGACACAGGGAGGAAAACAGGAAAGAGACAGATAAGGTAAAGAAAAAAAAACGCCTGTAGGTCTACACATTTCAGTTCAGGTAACAAATAGTGACAGCAGAGATAATGCTTCTCCCCCGGGAGTGTGAATTATGTGAGAGGAAGTCTCTTCTGGAGATTTGGATGTGACTGGATCACTGAGACTGTTGGTTTATGGTTCTGTAAAAACACTCGGCACCAAAAATACCAGCTGCATTCCGCATTTCTGTATGACTCCTGATAAAAACCTTAGCCAGCAGCCCAAATGTTAAACATAGAGTGGGGTGCTAGGTTTTACTTTTTTATCTCTCTGCGCCTTAGTTTGACAGTTTGGGAAATAAGTTTGTCTTCAGTTTTGCGTTAAATGAGGAGGTAACATTATTACACCTGGAGCCAGCAGGTGGTTAGATTAGCCATTATCATAAAGACTGGATTTAGAAATAAGAATTCCATTCGAGGTACTATATCTAGATCTTCATTTTTCTGCATAACGTTTTTCATCAAAGGGTATGCTCACTATGTAGTGCAGTACAAAGTAACCCAGTGGCTCTGTGTAATGTCTCCTGATAATGTTTCATGCAAAGTGACTTGACTGTCCTGTTATAGTATCTGGTTTGTGTCTGTGTTTGTTCTGTGTCCAGATGCAGCAGTAGCCAGCGTTAAGTTGTAATTTACTTTTTATGAGATTCTATAACGCAGCTGTGAGATGGTAACCTTCAGCTCCTCTCTACGTATCCAACAACATAGCTTCCTCTTATTATTCACAGTTTGGTTTCTTGTTTTGCAAGTCAGGCCACATCTTCACACACCTACATCTGTAAGAGCAACACCTGGTTCATTCACTGTTGCTACTCGCTTCCATCCCCCCACCTCCACCCCCCAGGCTCTTTCCCTTCTCCACCCTCTCCTCCTCCTCCTCCTCCTCCTCCTCCTCCAAACACTGCACATCTTTGTGAGATTCAGTGTCACCAAAGTGCTAGTCTTTGTCCAGCTTGACATTCTTTACATATCTGTGCAGAAATTCACAAAGCTCCCATCTCTGCTTGTCCAGCCAGAAGGACAGGATGACAGGGAGCCAGACGGACATGTATGCACATAAACAAGACTTATCATACTTCTAATCACACACAGACGTTACTAAGATAAAATACTCCTTTAATTCACTGCCAGTGGAAATGAGCCATGTGTGCCCATGCTGGTCAAGGATCAAATCTCATTAGAACTATCCTTTCCTCTGTCTTCCTATATGAATTTCAGCTTTTTTAATTAAATGAAAAATACCCTACTCAAGATGGATATGTCATAAGTGAGTTCATCTTGATTTCTTCTGTCTGTCTCTAATGATCTTACTTGAAGAAACCTTGCCTGTAGACTAAGGCTGTGGAGCAGTGGTGGCTCGTCCGTAGAGGTCTGTCTCACATGAAGAAGAAGAAGATAGAAATCACATAAAATAACTTTAAAACACGAACATTTAAATAAACGATATTACACAGACCGTGAGTACTGTGTATAATCTGCATTCAAGTGTAGTTTAAAAATTTTCTCACACGACTAAACGGTCGTGTTACTGTGTGTAAGAGGACATGTAAGACAGTGCAGAATGAGCTCTTTGACTGCATGTTCTCAGTTGAAGGAGAGACGAAATTTACTTATAAATACTAAATGACTGAATACACAGACTGTGTATTTTTAATCTTTTAAAGCAGTGTGATGCAGGAAAATGGTGCTTTGGCTTGTACAAGTGGCGATATGTGGTTAGAGTGCAACTTAAAACTGACTTGCAAAAGTGCATCCCCCCCAAATAATTTCACCAGCTGTCAGTGCCGTGGAGGTTATTGATGGCACACATCTTGATTTATACCCCCTTGCTGGTCGATAGTTTGAAACTGTTTGTAGCCCTCGTGTGGACTTTGATCCAGTGTTCTCAATCATGTATCACTCACACAGTGAAACAATGTTTTATTATGGTTCATCATCATTTCATGTATGAGTTTATTGTGTTCAGCCCATATTTCAGCCTACGTTGTGCAGACTGTGCAGGTTCCCTTTCATCTTATCTGCCTTTATGCTGTATTTGATGTACACACTGCAAAACAGACTTTACACAACAAACAGAGCCACAATATGGAGAGAAGTCTGGGTCTGTTACATTAAGCAAAAGTTACTCAGGACTGAACAGGCTCGCTCATACTTGATTTAAAGACCATACCAAATAAATGAGCAGTCCAACACGAACCATTTCCATTAAAAATCCCAAAAAGTTACCATTTAGCTAACAGGACCTCAGCAGCAGGAATGATTTAGAGAAAACTGAAATCAGGGTTGCATGCTCCAAATAGCTTGGCTCAGAAGCATAAATAAGACTGTAGTGTTGCTGTTCAATTTACTTCAGATGTTGAATAAATGGGGAAGTTGTTTTAGAAGTAAATAATTTACTACTTTTAATAAATCTTTGTTCTTTTCTGTGTTCTATCCCTGCTGGGTTCTCTGTTTGTATTCTTGTTTCTCCCTCTGTCTGTGTACTGTACAGACTTGGTGATCAGTTCTATAAAGAGGCCATTGAACACTGCCGTAGCTACAATGCTCGTCTGCGTGCTGAGCGCAGTGTGCGCATGCCCTTCTTGGACTCACAGACCGGGGTTGCACAAAACAACTGCTACATCTGGATGGAAAAGCGGCACCGACAGCCAGGTGAGAAAGACTAAAAAGACTCCATTCAATGAGTTGTTTTTTTATTTGTTAGAAGTGGTCATTGTATAATTAACAGCTTTTGATTGACACGTGACATGAGACAGGAGCAGAGGGAGAACAAAGCTAATTCATTTACTTTTTCATTTTCTTATTTATTGCAAACATTTAACCTGATCTGAAGCAGCAGTCAGCTGTACTGACAGAAACAAACCTACCAACTGGTGCCACTCTCATATCAGTCACTGTGACTACTGAGGGTGTTGTGGATTTTGTTCATTATGACACAGCCAGTCTTCACAGACATGGTGACTGGTATCAAACTTCCAGCAAGAAAAGAAAACACATTTTCCAATATGCTTAATTATGACTTTAAGAAAACAAATCCTATATAGATATGATAGATATAATGGATGACTTCATAGATCTCCTCCCTCAATATAAAGCCAAGTTAGCCTTTCTTTTGTATAATTGTTACAGTTATCACTTACTGCTTTATCCCGAGACAAGCAGTCAGAATGCTTGTGCACATCTGGGTCTCCCATGCAGCCAAAGGGAACAATCTGCTCTTTACTGGACACAAATAGCTTGCTCTCCATCTCGTATGCAAAGCTCTTCAGGCCACACCCTATACTTTGTGGCAGACCTAACTCACATTATATGCATTTATTCTGGGTTTATCCATGCCCCCTCCTACTCTTTATTTTTTTCCTGTTGATGCTGACATTAAAAAAAATCTTTCCTTCCATCTCTGTCTTTTGGTAAGCTAATTGTGGACTATGGTTAGACACAAGAGCAGAGACCAAAAGAAGCCTGCTTTGCTGAAATAGTTACACGGTAATATCAGTGAAATTCAGAGGTGGTAAGTAACTAAGTACATTTACTCAAGTACTTGTACTTGTTCCAAAACAGTTACTTTTTCTCCACTACAAACCAGAGGAAAATATTTCACTTTTTACTCCACTACATTTATTTTAACATCATCAGTTACTAGTTTTGCAGGATTAGATTTTTATAAAAATCATGATATATTAGTAAAAAGCTGATGTATCACATATGTATTTACTTTCTGACACTATATAAGGTGGTTAAAATCAGCTCCACCTTCACTAACTTCTGTTATAGTTTTTAAACAAATGTTCTCCTTTGAGAATTTGTTGAACAAATCTGAACTAAACTTCTACATTCATGTTATCACCAGCATCATGTACTTTAGTACTTTTACTTAAGCAGAAAAGTTAAAGGGTGCTTCTGCTTGTAGTATTTTTCTAGGCAAAAACTTGCACTTTTACCTGAGTATTGAGTTTGTGTACTTTATACACCTCTGCTGAAGTTGTTGTGCGTCCTCAGCATTGACATTTCTACATACAAAAATTGTGTGACAAACAGTTACTGGACCACAAGAGGTTAATTTTTCTGAAAATGTGGACCATTAGCCTGAGCACTGAAATTATATCATATTCAGTGTCAAGAAAAACAACCAGTGTGTTTGTATGTGTATGTGCGTTTGTGTGTGTGGAGGGTTTTCAAAAGACTTTTTGTTAAATGTTACGCCTGCCAGTGGTTGTTAAAATTCTTCCTGTGCGGCGGTGTCTCTGCATGTGTGTACGTAGACTATATATCCATATGTGTGTGTGTGTGTGTGTGTGTGTCCAGGCCAGGCAGCGGGACAGATGTATACCTACCCTGCTCGTTGCTGGAGAAAGAAGAGGCGACTCCACCCTCCTCTGGATCCCCAGCTTCGGCTGTGTGAGCTTCGACTAGGTAAGACAAACAGTGCACACATACAGTATGCACACCGCCGTGCCGCACACTGACATACACTGTAAATATCCATAGCCATAGAACTACTGACATGCAATAACTGGCACACCATATCATATTTGTATTCAACCTACCTTTACCTAATTGAGCGTACATGTTTTGTTTCTGCTCTTGTATAGCTGCACAGAGCTGCAAACAGGCTGAGTGCTGTTAATGTTCGCTATCTGACCATCTGGCTCTGGTTAGCCCGTCTCTTTAGCCAGGTCTCCAGGTTCATTCTCTTCCCTAAATCAATGCCTCCTCTCACTGTTCTCTGGTGGTAGACATACACGCACACACATATACATAAGAGCTCAGTCGCCCCCACACATGACTCTCGCTCTCTGTTGCAGCATGGAAGCACCCTAACTGGGCCTCTATAATCATTTGTCCATGAGGCATTAGAATGTAAGCGACTCTTATGAGGTGGGCGTGTGTGCTTTTTTCTGTCTGCGTGTGTGTGTATGTGTGCATCAATGCATGCATATATGTGTGTGTTATAGGGGATTTTAGCAAAGGAATGCCCCAGGAACATGATCAGGGGGAGACATAAAGGCAAGTCTTTGTTTCTGCTTTGCCACACCATTGTTTCCCTCTCACTGTCTTCCAGACGCAATATAATACCCCAGAGCTTTTCAGCGAGAACGTTCCGACTTTAAACAGAGGACAAAGTCATTTTCAGGATAAAAAGTAAAGGAACTCCCCAGAGTTGCAACCAATAGGCAACCAAAGCACATAAAGAGAAAAACTAGTAATATACAGTGGTTACCAAGGCCAGGAAAGCCTTGTTAGCTGACAGTGAAAGAGCAGAAGTCTACAGTTTTGTTTTCTGAGATCCAGTTCTGCATTTTGGCCCAGATATTTATCATAACACGACAGCGGAATGTGAGCGCTCGCCTCTTAGGCTTTTGGAAATGCTTTATGTTTATTTAATGCTTCCTGAGCAGAGAGGTTTGTCTGTGCGTGTGTGTGTGTGAATATAAGCAGAGTCTCTGTCACAATGTTGCTTTGAAGGAGTTCAAAACCAGGATCAATTTTCTTGTTTTTGGAGATGCTCTAGTTTTTATATTTTCATTGCACCACTCAAGTCAGGGGTTGTGCCTCAGCAGCCATTTTGCTTTTTGTTTAGTATAGTCACCCGGTTTATGATGAGGTTTGGAAGTTGTAAGGTAATTTAAAATGGACAAGAAGAAACAAACTGCTTAATTTAGTTCTTGTGTCCTAATCCAGTATTGATATCAGGGGTGTGATAGGGGTAGTCGATTGACATTAAGATTAAGAGTGAATTCATGTAAATTTGATTTATTGATAGGTGGCAGAGCAGAACATGAAGCTCAAAACAAGCAGAAAAAGATCATAGAAGAGCGAGATGTCATTTAAAATATAGCCATAACTTCCATTATTTCCCTTCTTATCATGTACCTTGTGCATCTTAGCTTTTTACTGATTGATTGACATCATTGACATTACACATATGACATTTTTTTTGTCATACCTGTCATTTCTAATACCCTTTACTTTCTTCTCTCCTGCCAACAGAAGCTGAGCTGGCCCCTAAGTGTGAGGGGACCCCGGGGGAGGCCACAGCCTTGGAGGCTCTCCTGAGGGGGGATAGCCTGCTGGAGAAAAAAAACAGCATTAGTAAGGAAGAGGAGACGCTAATGGAAATACAGGTACTTTGTTATGTGTGTGTTGTGTATGAGGTGTCTTTACAACTGAGGAGTGTAAAGTGTAAAAATGTATGGAACGCTATCTCCACATACTATCTCCTTGCTATCTTCATGCCTAATTTTAACTTTATTCTAACCTTCTGTCCTATAATGTTTGTGGGTTTGAACTCTGTAGAGAGTACTGGAGGCTGAGGAGAATGTGGAAGGTTTCCATGATGATGAAGACTTTGAGCTGGATACTCCAAAAAGAAAGAACAGGAACAGAGGCAAAGTGAGTGTGAGACAAAAACGCACTCATTCGAGTGAACGTGTTTTGTGATGTGTGTGTCTGGTGTAAAATATTTTAAAAGCACAGCGTAGTTAACCGAACTACACATCATGATAGCAGCTCTATGAATGTGTATTTAGACGTAGTTGTGTTTTTTGTGAAACAGAATCCTAACATGCTTCAAACGTCAGTGTTAACGTGCTTGTAACGTTTCCTATCAGAACAGAGGATCAAGCCGCAGGAGGACAGAGCCTGTAAACAACGACGACCAGGACAAACCTTACGTCTGTGACAGTAAGAACAGAGAAAGCTGAAATCTTTGTGCATCGCGTGCCATCCTGTAATCGGTGTCACTAGTTTGTGTTTTACATATCAGTCAGGCAAAATTCCCTAGTGTCCCTTAAAACTCAGGGAAGTGGAGAAACTCTCTTTTCCTTAGATCCAGCTATTAAAAAATACTTGTATAAACATGCCTGCTAGGCTGTACAGTTACTTTAGACAACACAGAAATCTATCACACAAGCTGGACTCTCTCATCTTCCAGTGATTGCCCTCTTATCTTCTGTTTCTAAGAGCAGTCCTCTGCAGCATGAATAAAGACTTTGCAGTCAATCCAGACCTGACTAGCATGCCACTTAGGTACTCGGACAGAATTTCCCCCCAGGAATGCATTGCCATGGGGACGCGGATAGAGAGCCTCAAACAAATGAATCTCATCCTCATTTTGTGTCTTGTTCTGTCTTTCCTTTATTGTTTCCTTTTGTGTCTTCTCTGTTACAGATAGATACAAACAAAAGCATAACTCAAAAAAGGCTGAAGAAGGTATCTGAACCTGTCACCATCTTGTCTTTCTAGGGTTTTTTAAATTTTTTTATTATTGGCTCATGGGCATCTGGTGTGGGAATGGCTGACTGAATGCTCATATCCTCTGATGATATCTAATGCTTTTAAATCTTTTTATGCTAATCCAGGCATCTCTTTCTGCAGCGCAAGCCTCGCATGACACTAACGCTATGCCGTGTGCCTAAATGCTCGCTCACTGCAAGGCATGCACCAAAACGCCGTGTTAGCCGCAGTTCAGCTAATGCGGTAGTGATGGATGCATGTTTCTTAGATCACTCTATAGCTGTCATGTGATCCACAGATGTAGCCATTGTAGAAACGTTAAGACTGCAGGGAACATTTTGCTCAAGTTATAATCAGTTTTGACAAATGCAATAGAAATTAACCCATGTTATTTGGTCACAATAGATGAATTCTACGATGGCTGCAGCTTTATATTGTGGTTACTGTCAAGAGTTCTTAGTTATTCTTAAAACTAGGACAGTGTTAGTATAGATATATAGTGTGTAGTCTGTGAAGTATATTTTTAGCACAAAGTGCTTCATTTATTTGTTTTTGTATAAATTAGATTTACATGTTTCTAATAGACCTGTGTTGTTTTCATTTGTAGTCTGTGGAAAGCGCTACAAGAACCGTCCTGGCCTGAGCTACCACTATACCCACACTCACTTAGCAGAGGAGGAGGGGGAGGAGGAGAAGGAAACAGAGATGGCTCCATCTCCTCCACAGAGCTCTGACAACCATAAACGTAAGAAGCTAAGTAACATTATTTTAGGTAAAATGACAAAATTTTTCCTGACTAAAACTGTAATGCACCAGGTCACACAGATACATACATACATGTAAGAATAGCCTGATAGACTCAAGCTGTCAGGAAGCTACTTCTTACATACGTTGTCCCTGCTGACAGCTCAGAAGGGCCCAGATGGCGCCATTATCCCCAACGACTACTGTGACTTCTGTCTGGGAGACCAGGACTCCAACAGGAAGACAGGCCAGGCCGAGGAGTTGGTGTCCTGCTCTGACTGTGGACGCTCCGGTGAGTTGCATTAAAAACGGTTTGACCACTAGAAATTAATTTGCCTTCTTCAAAATCAGCGAACTAAAAAAAAAAAGCCACAGGATTGAATTTAAAACCAAAAGCAAGAAAACAACGCCGTCATTAAAGGAGTAGATGAGAAGACCTATAGTGCTCATATGTCAGTGTACAGTGGATATGAAGCTAGGGAATTATGTGCTGTAATCATGGTGCAAACTACAGGGAACCACAGGCAGCTCAGGTTTCCTGAGAAGACATGAGCTCCCCTGAAAACATTATTTGCTATATTTTGGGGGGTCTCATTAATACGCTATTACATTTCTGCTTTCCTGAATCTTCAACATCATCATCTACAACATCTCCTTTAAGGCTGATGTTTCATGAAGAAATCCCAAATGTGTTTATGCACATTAAGAAATTTGGCTGTTCAGTCAAAGGCTGTGAGTAAGGTATGCCGATCATATTTTCTGAAATGTCAAAATATTCCTTTAATTCCTTTTCTTAGAAATGAGTTGTATGCCCATGACTTTTGTATGACTCATACTTTAATTTGTATGTACTACACCTCTCATTTTTGTTTCCCTTTACTTCTTTTTTATCCACAATCTTGTTCATGTACATTTCTTGCTTCTTTGCAATGTTTATCTTTCCCACATAGACAATAATCTGAAGGATTTTTAATAATTACGGTATTTCTTCCAGTAACAGAAGCCCCATGATTGTCTCTACAATAATTATGAAGTCTACTCAATCACAGTTCAAAATAATGTTCTTATAGTTCAGTCTTGTTGGTACAAAAATCAGAATACGCTAAAATATAAAATATAAAGAGCTGACCTGGGTATAACAGATGACGTACGCTTTATTAACAAACATCTTTGTTGTCCGGTGAATTGTGCTTTCATGTTGGTACATTGTATTTTCAATGGATTATCAATGAGCCTTGTAAAATGAGAATTAAGAGCCAACTGCTAGAAATTATATTGATTCGTAGGCTCCACTGCTTGCCTCCATCCTGCATGCTTTCTTCATGTCAGCCCCATCAGTAAGGTCTTTCTGCCTATAGACAAAACGCCTTCGCTCTTCTGTTGCTCAGTTTTCATGCATTACCTTCAGACACATTTGGCTGCGTTTTTGTTTCCCCCTTTTTTTTCCCCACACTAGCCAAAAGCCGCATCTACTGGAACTCTCAGTCACCCTAAGCAGTAACAGCGTAGGATATTTCACCAGGAGAGATGTTTGCTACGTTAGAGTTTGATAGGAAAGCTGCGAGAGTGTGTGGCCTTGTCTGTGTTGCTCTGATGCTGATGTTTTCATGGTAGCTGGAAGAGGAGGAGTGAAGAAGCATGGAAGGAAGATAAGCGTTCCGGAAGACTTGTTCGACAGCGCGTCAGACAGCGAGGCCTCCACGTTTCACGGTTTCGAAGATGCAGAGCTGCAAGAGATTCTGTTTTCAGATGATGGAGATGCTGTGACTGACAGCTGATTAGATGACGTCTTGACTAGTTTGACCTTTTGGCGATAAAATTAATTTTCTGATTAAATGTGAACACTTGAAGACTGAAGACACAGATTGGATTAAAATGGCTCACCTTAAGGACTCCTTTACCTGGAAACTCACCGGATTATTGTGAATTCAATTCTTGGAAGAGATGCAGAAAGAGATTACTGTTTATACATAAAGCCAGCTTCCTCTTGGACGTTTTGTCTCTGGTGGATATAGTTACATTTTTGCTCATATGGATTTTACTTCATATTTTATCCATTTCCTGCAAACAAAAAAATAAACTCCTCAGACCTTGCTTTGCTTGCGCACAGTAGTCAAAAACCTAACTTGACAGCTTTCATACCATTAATTCTGGATTGAAGTAAATACAGACATGATGGACCAGAGAAAAAGGAATGAATTACACAAGAGGTCACTAATATAGCAGGGGACACATGAGTCACTCCAGTGGCTAAAGAGGACAGGTAGCCATGAGGTAAGAGCCAGTCGGCACTCCATTGCTCCTCTCTGTCTGTAAGGACCAGATCCTTTCTTGCATCAGTATGCTGAGTAGAAATGCTTTTCTAATACCTGCTGCTAAGTGGTATCCATTTAAGCCGGTAGAACATCTAGTAAAGCTGCCACAGCTAATTCCTTCTATTCAGTATGTGGAGGCAGGTCATGTTTGTCTCTATTCACCCATTAGAAGATGATAGTGCATGTGTTCAGTGTTTCTGGCTGCTGTCACAGTCCAGAGGTAAATGAGTTCATCTTTGCTCGTGGCTCATTCATGGCTCATTGATACCCCATTGATACCAGGTTAATGCAGACGAACCGCTCATGAGACAGCATTGTGATGCTGTGGGGAGGCAATGAAAGATGTCAGCAGTAGTCAGAAAATTGTTTTTATTAAGACAAATATTATTCTTCTTCAACATATCTTTCCTGTTGTCACAGCTGCATGGGATTTAGAGGAAGATGATAAAACACTTGGCTTCCTTCCCTGTACACACGTCACCACTGGTGTTTTGTTTTCCAGACATATAATCACTTGTCTTTGGTGGCTAAAATGCTTTTGATACTAAATTTTATCCAGCTGTATTTACTGTGGGGTGCAATTACATTTGTCTGAATCAAGCTAGCGATTGGCTCCAAGTTTCATAAACAAATAGCAATCGTATGAAAAATGAGAAACATTATAACTTCATCAGTTCTGCTAAATCATTTTCTTGAAAAAAAAAAAGAATTTATAACTTTCAGTGTTTAGGTTGTGTTTATTTTTATTAACATAGAAATGCATCATCAATGTACCTGACATCAGTTTTTTTAATGGATAATATAAAAATATTTTGATGTGTGTCAGCCTTTATCTGTGCCTGCTTGTCAGCACCAATTCAAAGCTTCTGCCACATGTCTAACTTTGCTGGGCTGTCTGCTCTTTCCTTCCTCTCTTCCTTTGCGTTTCACTTTTTCTCGTCTCTCCTTGACGTCCGTTCACAGGACACCCCACATGCCTACAGTTCACTGAGAACATGATGCAGGCGGTGAGGACGTACCAGTGGCAGTGCATCGAGTGCAAGTCGTGCAGCCTCTGTGGCACCTCAGAGAACGACGTATGTATGATTTAGGGCCAGGAAGGCTTGGATGATCCAGTTGTTATGTTTGAATTTGACTGAAGTGCACCTACATTGATGTTTTTTCTCTCAGCAATACAAGGGTAAAATAAACTTCATTAACAGGACTTTAAAACAAATAACTATCCACCATAACAGACAGTGCAACAAAGGTGGATAGCATTGGGGTTGCATGCTAATAAATGCTTAAAAATAATTTTATTGGTCTATCAGTGTAGTTGATTTGGCCGATTTGAAGCTCAGTGTTACTTTCCAGAGTTTATGTTTATTTCTCTGCTACTAGTACACATCATACATCATTTATAATGTTGAATTCGTGCTCAGGACCAGCTGCTGTTCTGTGACGACTGTGACAGAGGATACCACATGTATTGCCTGAAGCCACCGATGACCCAGCCTCCTGAAGGTACAACATCTGAGAGCCACACACGCAGTGGAGTGATACTATATATGTCATGTACTGTATATTTGAGATTGTCTATACAGAAGGCTATATATGGAAAAGAGCAAGAAGGACAAAGATTGCAGCCTCTCTCTATCTCTCTCTCTCCACAGGGAGCTGGAGCTGTCACTTATGTCTGGATCTGTTAAAGGACAAGGCCTCAGCATATGGAGAAGCATAACAACACCCTGGACATTCTGCTACATATATATATATTTGTACATATACATATAATTGTTTGACATGCCCACACATTAGTAAAAGTGCTCTCTTAGATAGAATCATACACACACAGTTACAAACACACTTTCTGTCTCAAACACACTCCAGTGCATTAGCAGGCTCTGGGCAGTTTCCTGTGTGAGGCACAGAGATCCTCTACCTCTCGTATGACCAAGCAACACTCCATATGCAAACGCCATCAACATGCAATCTCGACAATACGTCAGCCAGAAGCAGGTCTGCCACTCAGTCAGTTCTCTACCTCGCCACTCAGTAAACGGCAAGAAGCCAAAGCAAGTTTGATGATGGCCAAAACTGTGTCGTACATGTGTATGTGGAGTTTAAACCGATCATCTGAACTCTTTGGATGTTTTACCCCTGATTTAAAGTTATTTCTGTGTGATTTGAGAGATGTTTTTCCAGAGTGTTTGCTGGAGTCTGTTCACTTGCTTCCCTTGCTGCACAAGCTCTACCATAGGGAAACCTGAGTGGACTTGACTCATGTTTGTTTAAATTTTCCTTCCAGCTCTACTCCTATCCCATGTTTATACTTTACAGTGACATTCCTATTTTATATCTGGACAGACTCAATGTTATTTATGCCACCTTTCACGGGTTTTGTCAAGTTTTGTGAAATTTATATCCAACGCAGTGAGGAAGTGGAGCGATAAAACAGGTTGGACGATCATTCCTTTTGCAGTGTGGTAACATTTTGACCCACATCTGTTTTCTGTATCCCTGTAGTTACTTGGGTACCATGGTGCTCTATGTGATACTTTTACAAAAGTCTTTAAATAGAATGAATGCTTTGTTGATAGTGGTCCAGTGTTACTGTCAAGGAGATCTTCGTTACTGTAAAACCTTTTCTCTCATACATGCTGAAAAATCTTACCAGCGTCTTGCCCCACCACACCAAAACATATAAACTGGTAGTATTTTTAACAGCTAGTAATTATACTGGGGAAACTAGAAAGACAAGCAAAACAGTTGAAACATCCTGAAATTACATTAAAATGAACCTAAGCTGCATTTTCTTAAATGTATGAATAAAGTTTTTGGTGTCCAAATGAAAAATACAAACGGTCTTAACACATTCATAGCACTTTTTGTAACAGCAGGAAAAGTACATGTGGAACTTATAACAACAATGACTCCATTAAAGCAATTATTATAATGCAGTGCAACAAATTACTCTCATGTGGCATATGCAGTTTCCAATTACTGTACAACAGTAGCAGATTTACCACTTGAAATTAGTAGTAGAAGTAGAACTTCCAGTATTTTTTAGGAGTCATTTTTTTAATCTTCAGAAAGAGAACACAAAACGAGCTTCTTATTTCTAGCCATCAGCTGAAATGTTAACTGCAACTAGCAGTTTTAATAAACTGTATTTCGCTACACTTTTTGTGAGGTTGACTGAAAAACTCTGCAGATGACTTAAATGTTTCCAGCTGAATTTGTCTTAAACAAGAAGTCCTGTAAAAAAAAAAAAAAGGGGTCTTAAATAGGCTCATGACTTGAGATTTAGGTTTCTGGCAAAATGTCAGCATCCTATTAATGTTATACCAGACTTTGGATGCTGCTAAGCTGTGGTTGGACAAAATCGGTTTGGGGTCAGCAAATCATCAGTTTATGTTATTCATTACACCTGTGGACATTTCAAAATAAAATGCTGTGAAAAAGTTTATTCAACTTTAACGGTTTCTCAGAACATTTATCTAATTTGCATCTCCTGCAATCCCACAGCCTCCCTCCACAGGCTCACGTCGCAGCTTAGTTAGTGTGCAGCATGTATATTATCAAATGCCCATTCATAACTATTTTAAACTGGTTGTCCATATCCTGAGGAAGCATTATTTTCTGATTTCTGGCATTTTTGTATCATCTTGTGAGTATGGATGATATGTTTTATTGGTTTTGTTCAAAACCGACTACTAACATATTCAAAACCGATTTTTGTACTGAACACGTCAGTATAAACAAGGTTTTATCACAAATAGGAATTAACAACAAGAATAAGCTGTAAACAAAACAAAAAAAGAAGAAGGAAAGAAAACACCTTTTATATGCACATAGTGTTAAGCCTGGACAGGACATCACATTCGTCTCTTATTATTGCAAATTTAATATTGCTTTTCCACTGACAATCAATGGTGTTAATAACATGCAAATGTATTTTTTTTATTGTACTTTTCCATTGTGGATAAAATGACCATTTGTGTCATTGTTATTTGATGCTATGTCTACAGTGATTTAAAATGTGATGTATTTTGTTAAGGTAAAGATTTTGTGTTGAAATAAAAATGTTTGCATAATAATTTTTTCCTTGCTTATGATCTATAAATCCAAGGTTTCCCAGAGAACTCCAGTCGATCTGTCTCCAGTTTTGCCTTTACAATATATTTACAGAAAAACTCTTTCAAGTGTTTCTTTGAAATAATCCATTACTAGGAAATCCAATGCTATATTTACACTATTTAAAACAGCCAGTCAGTGTTTATATTACTCTGGCCATGTGTCTGATATGAATGATTTGTAATCTAACATGGCTGCCTCGCTTCAGTATCTTCAAAGGATATACGTAACGAAGTATGTGAATGTATTTTCTAGTATTAACCTGTTTATGTAACATTGTTCAATTAATGGGTCCAAAGCTTTTTCATCATGTTGTTTTACACCAAGAGGAGAAATCTTTATTGTAGGTATCATCTCAAATATCCCTGCAATCACTGAGGTTACATGTTAAGTTAGTTTACATCTTATCACCACTAGGGGGCCCTGTAGGATTGTAGTAGAGTTCTGAGTGAGCTGCAGTGTTAGTACATACAGTAGAAACAAGTTGTGTCTACAACCATGGAAAATAAATTCCATGAATTTAAGCTTTTGTTAAAGTCTTCATGTGGCGTGATCATGTTTGCTTCACGACGTCATTGTACACACTGGCCAGTAGTGAATATTTCTAATACAGAGAAAATATAAAGTAGATAAAAATATAAATACACAAATAAAATAAATTTAAGTAAAGTAACATTAACAAATTGTAGCTGCCCTGACACAGACTGTAGTTGATTGCTGCTTTAAGATTTAATGTAAAATGTTGTTATGGTCCATCTTGAATCCCGAGTTTTAAAGACTTTGTAATAAACAGACATTTTAAAAAAGCGTAGCGTCTAATAATGACATGGAAGTGAGAGATTGTTGATGCTTTACTTGAATACACATCTTCACAAGATAGTGAAACAAACAAATATATATAGAAATGTCAAATTCTGAAGTTTAGTTTGATGAAATATCAGTTATGTCTATTTGTTGTAAGCAGCTTATATTGGTGAAATCTCCCTTTGAGTTATACAGTGATAATCCTCCATTGTATTGTGCAAGGAGCATGTCAAAGTGGAATAATTTTTGCATTAATGTCTTTACGTTTCAGATGAGGAAGTGATTACCATTTTACAATTAGAGCTACTATGTCTCTCTGTTCCTGTTTGTAGGCTGTGTGCCGCGTCTCAGCAGCTTCGACTCATACCAGTGATGATGGAAAAGAAAGTGTTTGTGGCGAAGCTCGGATTCAGGAGGAGCTGCTCCAACAGCTCTCTGCCTTTCTCTCTTGTTTCCACAGAACACATGGCTCGTCCCCACAGACGCACCAATGTCCCACCTGGTAGAAGACATAGAAATCCCCAGAAATTCAAATAAAAACATATATCTTAGTATTTGTGTGTGTGTGTGTGTGAAGGTGTTTGTCCTACCAAGTAGCCTGTTGAATTTTTTCAGCCAAGAGAAGATGGACAGTGTGTGATTCTCTTCTTTACTCAGATCAGCAATGTTAGGTGCACTGTCGTCATCCTGGGCAAAAAAAATTACTCAGACAAGACAAAACTTAGATACGTACACAAGTTGTAGAAATGTCATGGGTTATATCGTATTTACCCTTAAAACTCGACTTGGCAGAAGGGTTAGGAACATCACAGATTTTTCGACATTGGACTGGAAACGTGCAGCTGATACATATTCTGCAGTGTTCAGCCAGCTGTTAGCAAATGACACCTCTGTAGAGGAGTAGTGGCTCTGCCTGAAGGAGAAGAAAGGACAGGAAGGACACAGAGAGGAGAGAGGCTAAAGAAAATGTTTGCTATTCTGGGAGATATGTGTATCCACAAGTACAACTGGCATAAACGGCACAGTAAGAACAACAAATGTGGATAGATACTAGACAGATTGATCCATTGATTGATTACCTGTTGCTGCATGCTGCAGAGGCATATGTTGAGGCCATCTGAGCTGCCCAGTACAAACCTAGGAGAGAATCTTTCTTCTCCTTGTCAGACAGAGGCGTCTCACTTGTAGCCTTTAGACCCTTTAAACACATACACAGTAAGGAGCATTTTAGTGCTGCGTATCCAAAATGTCGAGGGATACAGATGAGACAGATTGAAATAGAAGCAGCAGAAACCGAGATTTAATCACATTTAGACACTCACTCCCTTAGATATCCCCATTGTCTTTGAATTAAACACCCTCAGTTTGTTGCATTTCACTCTACAGTCTCCAGTACTACCCATGCCCCTCTCAAAATTTAGTTTTTTGTATTTGTAAAAGGTTAATACATAGTTTCCAAACATTGCACTGTTCATGTGTTGATTTTTCTGTTAAACGTGTATGTATTTAAATACCTGAAAAAAAGCATCCCACTTAGACATGGCATCAGGGTAGCGAGCTGCACAGTCAGCGTAGGTGGTGCAAATGTCCTCCACACCTGCAGGCACCTGCATCTGGACCTAATAACGTGATTATCATTGCTATAATCATCCTCATCATAATTAAACCCATAGACTAACTATTCATACTGTGTCGGGAAATAAAAATAACCGCCGCCAAAAATATTCCGAGTGCAGGTTTTATTTTCATTTTTGAGACGCCCAGCTGTACATACAGTACCTGAACCCCTGTTCCCATGAATCCCTGCTGCGTGGCTGAAAGGAAGGACAGTGCAGAGGCAAAGTAGTTCACACCTAGAGGGAAATAAAGAGGTAGTTTGTGTTATCTCTCTGTAGTTACTACAGCAAATCCACATGGCGTAAAGTAAGCTGCTAAATCATTACATGTGAGTGAAAAGAGTTAAGACTAAAAATAATGCACTGATGTCTAAAGAGATGTAAGCATGACTGCGTGTTGGCATACATACAGCCCCACCAGCTCTGAGTTGAAATGCACATAGTGTCTCCCGTTTGCAGGCCGCAGGTTGTAGCACCGGTTGGATCAGCAAGACGCCCTGCAAAAACAAGACATTGTACATACTATAACTAGTAAATTTATCATTAGCTGGTTTTGTTAGGATGTTCTATTCATGTACTTTGGGGCTACAAGGGATGAGCATTTTCAGAAACAATAAAAGTTGCTGTGAAAACTGGTTACTTATTGATTATATGGGGGAAAGGTCATTGCTAAGACTTTGATTTTTATACAGTATCTACAGAGCACAGAACTGCTCTTAAAGTGACTCTATCATTATTAAAATGAGACAAGCTATTAATTTTTATTCCTAAAATTTGTAAGGAAGTGTTAGTTTGTCTTTCGTATAACAAAATCAAAAAAACTGTCATCTTACCTGAAGTTAGCATCCATCCGAGCTGCAGTGGAGGGCCCCATAGAGGACTGTCGGTGGCGTTTGTCCCCATGGAGCCCATATACGGGTCTGTAGCAGCTATCATCAGCCGGTAAAGACTCATGCGGTTAAGAAAGTGCCAGGGATCAGGAGTCAGGATGCCATTCTGTTCTGGCAGGTCAGTCACTTGGCCAACCGTTTGTGCCCACAGAATGGGCATGCCATTGTCGACAACGGCGGCAGAGCTGCTGAAAGACGCTGCACAGGCGAGCAGGAGGCAGAAACTAAGGGCTGTTGGATGTAGCATGACCGAGGAGCTGGGACCACAGAGCGGGATGGTGTCAAGATACAAAGCTTATGTACCCTCACTGAGACAAACACACTCATGTTAGTTCATGTGACAGGGTTCAGTGGACACTCACTGGCAGACAGATAAGAGAATGTACATAGTCCAAAATGACTGAAGTACTCTTTTTCAGTGAGTCTCTCTGTCGTACACACAAACACACAAAGCAATAGTTTGGACGTGAGTGAAGGCAACACAGGGATAAGTTAACACAAGAAGACATTCCCTCTGATTCAATCATTGACATTACTGACTTGGAGGTTTGTTACACTTCCACTAACTCCTCTATCAGTAGAGATTAAAACTTCAAAGTGGTTAGTAAAAGGTACAGGCCTCTGTTCACAACCCGTGTAATCTGATCACAAATTCACTTTCCATTTTCTGTATTTAAATCAGTAGATTTGTTCATAATCAAACGTACAAGTTCAAAGTAATTTACAAACACTGAACAGCTGTAAGTGAAAGTTTGTGTTAACAGCGACTGGAGCATGTTACTGTACCTGTGTGCTCAACCTTTCTGAACCTTTCTGAACCTGGATGTGCAAACACTGTCCCCTGCTGCGATTACACAGAAAAGGACAAAGCAGAAAATCGCAAATGACATTTACGAAGTGAACGAGTTAAACTTGTAATGCAGTTTAATGTTTGCAGGATTGATGTACCAGCCTGCGGACAGTCTTTTAGAAAAGCTGAGGTCATGGTTCTGAAAAACACAGTATTTCATTTATTTAGCAGTAAAAGTATACTTTGTATGTATTATGTTATTGTGTATGTTATTATATTAATACAGTATAATATATATAACATAAATCTAACCTATATGTGGGTTATGTGTAAGTAGGTGTTTATGTATGCAGGTGTATATTCTTATTTGACCGCTTTGCATTGTAGTATTGCTTAGGATGGAAAATCTAAATAAAATCTGAGGTATGCATCCCTGTGTCATTAACAGTGACAGGAGAGCAGG
This sequence comes from Ctenopoma multispine, assembly GCA_034779795.1. Classification (NCBI taxonomy): domain Eukaryota; kingdom Metazoa; phylum Chordata; class Actinopteri; order Anabantiformes; family Anabantidae; genus Ctenopoma; species Ctenopoma multispine. Next base: position 7,184,722 of record JAUYWH010000016.1, read on the forward strand.
AACACTCATTAGCCTGCATGTTACACAGCATTTAGATTTATAGGCTAATGTATAAAGGACAAGGACAATGTAAAGACTTTACCTGAGCTAGTATATTCTCCATAATGATACATAACTTTACTCAGATGATGACTAGAAATAAACACTTAAGATTTGTTTCTCAAACCTGTAGGTGCAGAGACGGTTAGGCATCCTACAGAGTTATAAACTCATGCTTTTCCATGTCGTATCATTTCTGTCAGCGCTCCAGACATCATGTGACGGGGGGAGTGGCGGAAAATCAGGAAACAAGTCGCCGCAGCAAGTCACAAGAAAGGTAAAGGCAAACTTTTACAAACAGCTGAACGTTTAGGGAGGATTAAAGGTACTTACGCATCGGCTCAATAAACACGATCTCGAGATTCTGTGTTATATTTAGAAGAACAATGATGTTAAATGGGTTTTTTTCCAGGAAACGAGACATATGTCTTTAAATTGTTGTTTTCGACTGTAGGTTAACGGCTTCTGCAACTTTTAGGAATAAACGTGGAATAAATGTCAATAAAACCCCGTTTAACGATGAACATAATAGTGTGATAAACAGATCTAATGATAATTACTCGCTCTTCTTGTCACTTTAAACTTGTGATTTCCGCGTTCACCTCGCTCAGTCTGACTCTGTTACTGTTTTCATGGACAGGGAGGGTTCAACACGATCACACGTTCGCATTTTAGTTGAAATAAAAAAACGATTCAAAGTCAAAAATCCTCCAGAAGCTGTAACAGTTTTGCAGCGAGCCTCAGTGTGAGAATATCTTTGCAGCTGGTTATTTGCATACTGGTCATTTCTTGAGTCCTCACAGGAAGTGTGCGCGGCTGGTTTACAGTAAACACTCCTGTCCAAACCCTGTTACGCATAATACAAAAGAAATGCATTACACGCTGCATTAGTTCACTCCTTCAACAGTTAATTATTATAAGACATCCATGACTTTTACCTTAATTTATACAGTTTTTCCTTTAAACGTAGCTTTCTCCAAATTACCTACAAGATTTCAACTCTTATTTGGATGTTGAGATGTTGCAGTTGACTCAGGTTGATAGGAGCTAATAGACTCAACAAGAATCAATCATCAAAATAGTAAAATAACAGTTTTAAGTATATGGTGGTGGTATAATGATGTGATGGACTGTGTTGATCTGCGTTCTCGCAGGTCTTCATCATGGCCTACCAGGCAGGGTTTCCAGAGGACCCCAGTGCATTGGTTCACAACATCAGCTCCAACATCCAGAGAATCACCCTGCTGAGTAATACAGCACACACACACTACACTAAATGACTTCAGTATGTGGATCATAGTAGTCACGTGGAGATACTTCAGTACAGATCAACATCAACGTCTGCTTTCTTTCTTTCTCACCAGCGTCTGAGCTGCAGAGGGCAGTGTCTCTGCTGGGGACAGAGCAGGACAGCAGCCAGCTACTGCAGACACTGTGAGTTACAGGGGCTTACATAAATGAATGTGTTACAGTTAACAGATGTAAATCCTGCGTAACTCATAGTAGTTGAATAATTAATCAGTATAAATAATATTGGCTTTATAGTAATGTTGGTTTCTAAACCTGATGCAGCCTGATAACAACGCTGCTTTTCACTGAACAAGACAGTCCCGTGATACCCCACTGATGATTGTCAGTACAGTAAAATCTTATGTCTGTGTGGTCACCAGGCAACAGAAACAGCAGCAAGGCAACCAGCTAGCGAAGGAGACTGACCGACTGATCAAAGCATTCACTGCACTACCTGTAGGCCCTGATCAGGTATTGAACTCTAAAATAAGCTGTTCCTCAGCTATACTGTAGTTTAAGTCCGGTCGCCGAAAATGTTAGGACAAATACCACAGACCAATCAGTTGAAACTGGTAATACGTTTTCTGTCCACCTTTTAGCGGCAGAGAAAGTTACAGAAAGAACGCCTGTTGAGTGACTTCTCCGCCGCACTAAACAGCTTCCAAAAGATCCAGCGGCAAGCGGCCGACAGAGAGAGGGAGTTTGTGGCTCGAGTCAGAGCCAACTCAAGGATGTCGGTGAGTAACCTGATGTCACCTGCGTGGTCTCAATACAGGGTGTAATCATCCATTCATTCTAAGTATGTTTCCATCTTTAGCAGGGAGGCCAGCCAGAGGACAGCTTTGTGCCTTCCTTCCCAAGGTCAGCCTACTGTTTCTAAACATTATTATCCTTTCTCTTATTATCATACTAATTATTATTTAAATTACACTTACTGCATCTGCATTCGTTACCTACAGTGATTCCCAGGTGCAGGCCCAGAGCGAGGCCATCACTGAAGATGACCTGAGGCTGATCCAGGAGAGGGAGTCAGCCATCAGACAGTTAGAGGTACAAAAAGGATTCACATTTCTGCAGCACTGGTGTTGCTCCTCAGCTCTTTGTTTTGCTGTTTGTCACAATGGCAGGGACCTAAGTGACACCTCAAGTTTTTTTTTATTGTAAACATACCATTTCTGTTTGTGTTCCTTAATTCAGTCTGATATCGTAGATATCAATGATATCTTCAAGGACCTGGGGGTGATGGTTCATGAGCAGGGAGACATGATAGGTGAGGATCTGTCACCTGCACATTGTACATTACATGTCTTTTCCTTATTCAGTGTTTCTCAGCTGTGTACAAATGAAACACCCAGCTGCTGATAGTAAGAACATGTGCTTTGTCACCAGTTTGAACTTCACTCCACCACGCTTCAGTATATTTATCTACAGGAGACCTGTCTGTTAACGCTGTGCTCGTTTTGACACAGACACAATATTTCCAAAAAAAGCAAAACAAAACCAAAACCAGAATTAAACGTTTAAACTTGGGATTTTAATATTTCACGTAATCTTTTGGTGTTTTCGCAGCAGGAGAACAGGCAGGTCAAATGCTCTTAATGTTTGCTCAAAACACTCTTTGTGAAGTACCTTATATAGTTAGAGTATGCTGAGTTTTTGCCTTGTGCCCACCTGCATATTAAACTGTGTGTGTGTGTTTTCGGTGTGTTCTGCAGACAGTATTGAAGCCAATGTGGAGAATGCAGATGTGAATGTCCAGAGCGGCACACAGCAGTTAGCACGTGCTGCAGACTACCAGGTAAAACATGGAAGATGAAAAAGAGTTAGTACACAAAAAGAAGGGATTAAATGAAATGGCTGGGAAGTTATTTTGCATGTGTTGGACCAGTGAGGAAATCCGAGCTTGACAGATTCCTCAGGGTATCTATATGACCACAACCTACACATGAACTCAAAAAATTATTTGTCTTAAGAAACAGTTCAAAATGCCCCTGATCTGATTTGTTCATGCTCAAAAAACAAATCATAAGGTGACTCACTCCACAACATCACCCAGCCTGAGTGAAACAGTTTTTTTTCTACACATTAACATTCATATGATGTTTTTTTTTTATCGTTAGAACAACCATCGTGTGCATTTTTTTCCCTCCACAGCGGAGTTCTCGGAAGAAGATATGTATCCTGATGATAGTGTTGGCTGTAGTTGCTGTTGTAATAGGACTTATAATCTGGGGTGCCGTGAGCAAATGAAGGCTTCTTCCTCCCTGCCTCTCCACTTCAGTCATCGGTCTGGACAGAGAATGAAGTATCTTTCCTCCTCTCACTCCACTGAGTCTGAGACTGCAGACTCATTCACTGTGAAAGAAAACTAGCGCTGGTAGCTTTTTTTTTGTATAATGAGCTTAATTTGAATGATTTGTGTCTGATTTATGATTTTACTTTTAGTAAAGATTTTTGTCATTTAAACACAAGAGGAGTATTGCTTCCTTCAGTGGCAGCACTGTTGACTCCAACAGCTTTGAATGTTAAATAAAAGGCCAGGACAGACAACGCTTCAAGCTGCAACGAAGCAGCACATTTCTGTAAGCAAGATCAGCCTCCTCAAAATGCCATATTGCTGCAATTGCTTTCTTTTATCAGGTTAGATGTGCGGTCCACATGTTAAAAATGTCTTAACAACTAAACTCAAGTGCACTATGTAAATATACTGCCAAGATACAAAAGCCAGCCTTGTTCCATAGTAAAATGTACCCAAAGTACATTCAGCTTATCTGAGTGACAATCATGCCTTCCTCATGTCAAGATCTGTTAACTCTCTTACTAAGTTGTCATTAATCAAATGTAATGGTACATTTCTATTCAGGTTAATGTTGTTGTGCTCCAGTGATAAATCAAAACGTATTGTACGTACACCTCCAAAACTTTAAACACTTTATTTTAAACCAAGCCAGTCCATTCAAATGATAATGTTAAGCTGGGTGATACTTTGAGTAGGAGGTTTGCTTCTTTTGACTACACAGACTGTTTTTAACTGTGCGATGATTTTTTAATAAATTAGATTTAATAGTTTAATCAGCTAAAATAAATTAAATGAATAAATGTGTTTGATAATTTTTCAGTGACAGAAATAAAAACTTCAACAAGGTGCAACAAAGCAGCAAATTTGTATGAACTTACATTTTTTGAAAGCACAGTAAGGTAACACAAACACTAATGCAACCCTTACCACAAATGACCCAGTTGCAAAATTATGATCAAGTGTATATTTTTAATATTGACATGTAGCTGCCTATTATGCTGAATAAATAATCTGAGTGTACTAACCCTGAAATTTGTGTTTTTTCTTTCTAATAAAAACACTACAATTATCTGATTTCTCTCTGATTACGTTCTTCATTACATTATTTGTTATTAGATTTTTTTTTTTACATTGACCTAAAATACAATAGATAGTGCCTAAGGTTCACAAGTGGTCAGTCCAGGAAAGTGAGGGGTGTTTCTGGAAAACAGTGATTGTGTTCAAATGACTGTCTGGGAAAATAAAGTTCCACACATGGGTTTAAACATTTCTGTGTTATGCTTAGTCATCATGTGGGTCAATACAATCAAGGACAAATAGAGTCCTGGCTGAACATGCACAGTAGGGAATGTCCTCTCATGAAAATTAGCAGCTGTTTGTTGTGCTCTTGTTTTACTTTCAGAATTAAGACTGAATTGTGATGACATGACAGAACCACCTTAACTGGCTGCTTTCAACACTCTGAACACCCTAAGAGCGTCTGTAGCCTGTATCTTCTGTACTGTTATATCTGGTTGTGATTCAAGAGCTTGTTCCTTCCTGTTTGTAAAGAAAAGCATTAACTCAGCATTTTATTATATATACACACAGCTGAAGTTCTCGTTGCTAAAACTGAACTATATCAAAAGCTAACTCCAGATTACTAAATGCCTCATTAATCGTTGGGGCCGATTAAATAAGTAATACTCTACAGTTTACATTACATCCATCCATTGTCTTAGCTGCTTTTTCTGTTTAGGGTCACAAATCCCAGCTGTCAGATGGGGTACACCCTGGAAGGGTTGCCAGTCTATCACAGGGCTGACACAGAGACAAAGCAAAAATAAATCAATAAATATAAGAGGATCAATAACAGACCCAAGAAATTTGATTCTGTTCGTCTGGACAAAGTTTTTCTAGTGTGAGAAATATTTCAAAACTCATCCAAGTCTCTTCCTCAGTCTCAGCTGACTGCAGGATTCCCCAACCTTATAAACAGAACCTTTGAGGTACCAATGGGCCATGTGATCAGTGATATGCAAATTGTCCACTGATAAATGGATGTGTGAACCATTCAGGGTTGGGGAATGGCTGCAATCACAGCATTGTAAGACAGAGACAGAATGAGCCTCCTCGGTTCAGCGATGGTCGTTCCTTTTTCATGTAATTGGCATCATCAAATAAGGTCTGAAAAGAGTTAAAGTTAAAAACTGCATTATGTATCATAAGATGATGAGATCAAGGGGCAGACAGAAGCTGGCCGCCCGGCTGTTGGAGTTGGACCACAATATGGAAGTAACAGACTGCAGAAGGCACAAGTTTCTTTGGCAGAGGAGAATTTGGACACAGTGTGCAAATGCGTCACATAGGCAGAACTGGGTTGAACTGAACGTCAGTAGGACAGGGAATATTTTGGGCTGGTTACACACACACACACACACACACACACACACACACACACACACACACACACACACACACACACACACACACACACTCACAGTAAGTAGCAGATTGCTGCAAAGAGCTGAGCAAGATTTTCCTTCCAAACAGAAATGTCACAGTGAAGAGCTTCAAGAAAGTTTGACCAGGTGCAAAATGACTGCAGGGGGAGCTTGAGTTGTTTGGTTTGAGTTGGATAGACACATGCACGTAGTTATTAGGTAGTGTGTTTTTTTTAGCTGATGTAATTTTCTGCAACATTTATTGGACTGCCTTATTTAACAGAAATGGTAAACACACAGGCTCACATGTGATCAGGAATCATAGATGAACTTTATGGCAGATGGAAGTAAGATGCTGAACTAAAAGCATAATGTCTGGGGCACAGAGGCTGTTTTTTCTCTGTTGATGAGGAAAATCACAAATAATGCAAAAATTATTCTGCTAATTATCATTCTGCTAAAGTGGAAATAATCAGGGTGAGCTCACAGAAGTCAGGGCTTTTAGGTGCATCATTAGAGGGAGAACTGGGGGGAATAAGTTGCTTTTAGTGCTGCTTTCAATTACAAAGCTAAAAAATATCTCTTTTAAACAACAAGATGATCACATTTAATGTTTATAATAAATAATTATAATGATGTTTTATGTGCAGTTAGCAAAGTAAAATCTAAATTCAAATGGAAAAATTCAGTGGTGTAATGTTAATGTTAATCCTAACTTTTAGACCCTAAAAATAGTCCTGAATTCTTTTCTTATGTATATGTAACCTTTAGGATGGATGTTATATTTTATGTTAGATCTTCCCTTCATGATAAATGCTCAAACTCCATGACCTATTTTGTAACAAACAAGTTTTTAGCCAAATTAAAGATAACCCTAATTTTAGACTTAAACTTAAAGTTTGGTGAAGGCTTACCTTCACATGTAAAACTTTCACCTGTTGAAATGACTTCCAGAAAGATCATGTGTAATTTTTGTAAAAACAGCAGGTGGCAGTACTGGTTTACTTACCACAAAATATACCACTACATACCGTTATTGCTATACATACATTCCTCAACTCATTATTTACCATGACTTGGTCAATATATATAACATTTTTTGGAGACCTACCCACAATAGCCACCTAGCATATGTGCACTGTCCACATGCAGGGGATAAATGTATTAATTGAACAATACATCTCATATCACATCATAATGAGCTCTCCTGAACTGCACCAGACCTTTATCAGAGCCTCTCAGGGATACAATCTCTCCTTTAATTAGTTTTTTAAAAGTTTGATCTATGCTAATTATCTCAGATCAAAGTCAAGATGGCTTCAAAGTGGCTTCTCAAGCCCTTCAGCTGCACATCATACAGAAGAGTCTGGAGTGAAACACTGAGTCCCTCTGTGCTCTGGGGTGCAGATCAGCTAATACTGATTATCAACAGACTGAGTAGCAATATCATGTCCTCATCATAGCTGAAGCTTATTATTAATGAATTCTCTTCTGGTCTCACTATTTTCAGGCTATAAGCTGTAGAATATCAATCATCATCAGTGAAAAGTGCTTTTATCATGATGCACTGTTGATTCTACTTATGTGTGTTATGAAGGGTGTTATCCTGAGTCGGCAGGTTAAGGTTGTTAAAAACTAAAAATCATTAATGTGTCTCTTTTAAATTACTTGCATATGCCATTTCATCAGTGAGTGTCCTGTGATCTAAGACTTCATGTACAACAAAAAGTCATCAAATCAACTCTGATCATAAAAAAAAAAACAAGTTTCACAGTTTTAGCGCCCACTCCAGATTCAAAGCTGCCATTAGTGAAACAGTAACTCAAATTAAGTTTCAACACCTAATTAAAAAAATAAATACACATACAATTTCCTCATGTTTACAGATCTGATCAATGCAAGCATGGCTGAGAATATCATCTTTAAAATGTGGGTGAATAAAGTGAGTGTTGTTGACATCTTCAGAATTGTAACTGAGCATCACAGTCATCTGTGTTCTCTGACATATAATCTTCAGGTCTGGTTCAGAGGCCCAGAGAGCAGCATTCCTCCCAATAGCCCAGGAATGTAAACTTTACTTTGGAGTCCAACTACAGACCTGCAGGAGGAATGCACCATGTTTACTGGTGAATGTCCTCTCTGTGGTGTACTCTCCCTGAAATGGATTATTTATGAAAAAAAAAAATCATAAATAAAGATGAGGTACAGCCTGCTCTGGTGGGATGACAACTGGCACTAGAACAGAAAAAACATGCTAGCAGGTATGGGGGATTTTTGGATTTAGTGGTTTTTGTGTATTCTGGTAAATATTGATGTTTTTCTGAAGAGGAAGTAGCTTTGAGGAATGCGACAGGCTGTTCCATCCTGAGAGGAAACCACTGCACTCACCTGTTTTAAAGTTAAAATTTGAAGCTGGTACACTGAAGTACACCTGTGAACGGTTTATTCCTTCTGAACCAAAACAAACAAACAATTTATGTGATTTTGGTAATTTAACGTGCTGGTGGCTGGTGGCACAAACTTGTTTTTGTATTATCTTTTGTTCTTTAATAAAAACTAAGGGAACCATGCAAAAATTCCTATGTACAGCAAAGTAAAAGCATCTACAGTATTTACTTTGCTTAATCCCTACTTAGAGTCCCTACCCAAAATCAGATCTGCAAAACTTCAAGTTTTAGCTTTAAAGTTGCATTATTAAATAGTTTTAAAGGAACCCTAGCTGAAATAACAAGGTTGCTCATAGGGATGAGCCTACACAGACTTATCATCTGACTATATTATTTAATATGGTATTTGACATGTAGTCTTTGACTCAAGCTTATTAATCAACCCCAGACCTAAAGATAGTTATAATTCATTTGAGAGCCTTACTCTTAGTCTCTCACTTCCAAACTGGAAAAGTGAAAAA
>JAUYWH010000016.1:7203613-7268548 GCA_034779795.1 Ctenopoma multispine
TATCTATCTATCTATCTATCTATCTATCTATCTATCTATCTATCTATCTATCTATCTATCTATCTATCTATAGAAAAACATGTTACAGTTAGGAAAACATGGGTATTAGTGAGGGAGTGCCAAACTAAAATATGATATTAAGCTGTATTATGGGAAATGCTGGTTCCAGCATTCATGGAGTTTGAGCAATGCTCAGCAGATTTTCTAATCGGTTTGCTCAGTTGTCATGAATGTTTAAAGTTGAATTAAAGCCATATTTATGATGTGTTTAACAGCACCAAAACAGTTACTACAGTAATTAAATGACTGGACCATGTACTGTTCAAAGCCAACCAAACCAAAAATGTGTCAGCATCCATTATGGCTGTGATGAATTTACTATGGTAGTCTTGTGAATGTTGCTGAATTAAAGGGCCATTGCCTCTTAATAAATAATAATAATAATAATAATTTATGTATGAGTGTATGTATGTTCACACGTGGTAAATGAGCAGCAAAACGTTTGTCATTAGATTTGACTGAGGTGCAATAATAAATGGAGATTTGTGTTGCTGGCAGGCAGCTGCTAAATAATCAGAAACAAGCTCTGCAGCAGGTACATTCTGTTTCTGACAAACTGGAAAAGCAGTCAATATGAAACTGTGTGAGAGCACAGTTCTCCCGCTGACAGCCAGGCAGTTATTAACCTTCCAGTAAACACACAAGTTTGACATCTCAGGCAACCATATGAGAAAAAAAGCACATGAATTTAAATGAGAGCTTTTACAAAGTCTAATGATAGAAAAACAGTCTGAGTTTATTTGATGTTGAGGAATGTCAAGGTGATGTCTTGACCTGGATCTCTGCACATCACGACTTGAAACACCTGTCTGGGAAGTAAAAAACCCACAAAGCAAAATGTCCATTTTTTCTTTTGCTTGAAGAAACATTTACCTTGGCAGTGAATGAGACAAAGCAACAGTATGTGATTAAAGCTGATGTTTTTATTCAAGGCTTTTACAGGAAGCTAATTAGCTGAGGTATGCAGTCGTGTGCCAAGCTAATAGAGGGAAGCTGACATTCCTGCAGGAATTTGGTGGCCTCAGAAAGCTGCAGAATATGTATTTACATACAGCCTCTAGTTCAAAACGTTCACAACATGGGTTTTTTAATTCAAATACAAAAAAAGTAAGGATGTGGTCTAGCTCGCTGGGTAAATTTTTAAATGCTGAGAAAAAAAAATGCACCCAGCTTCTTTCTTCTCTTGTAAAAATAATTCTAAAAAGAGAAAAAGTAACTGCACACTGCACACACACAGAAATTGAATCTGCTTTGTCAAATCCATACGTTCCTATTTAAACCTTATTAACCAAAACAGCTTGAAATATTAAACATCTTGTAAGACAGAAACACTACTGCTTACCTATGTTTTGTGATTACACTTTTTAAGGTCAGCCACAATCTGCAAAAAGAATGTTTACTTCCATGTCTAAATTTAGTAGGACAGCCCTGTGTAGCTCCACTCAGTGAACCATCTCCTGCTCTCGCTGAACAAGACTGAATATTCTTGGTTAAGAGAAGCAAAACAACAGGAATTCAAACAAAAGGAAGCCACATTCAGTTTAATCACTTCAGTGTGCAAACCTAAATGTGTCCTAAGTTTGGTTATCGGCCACTCATTTCTGTCTCAGTAAATTTTTGTGTGATTTACTTATTGTGAAACTTTGATGTCAGATTTTGAAAAGGTGATGAATTAAGTCTGTTATTGCAGCTGAACTGATATTCTAACCCAGCATAAATACGAGAAGGAAGGACACAGCTAGACTGGCTCTGTTGTTGAAAGACGAATGTACCAACACCTCTAATGCTCATTGGTTGGTATCGTATTGTGTTGTTTTAACCACAAATGTTTGAGGGAATTAAAAACTATAAAAAATTTTTGACACTTGTACCATCCAGGAAACACTTCTGTGATAAGACTGGCATGTTCTTTTAACAGCTGCTCTATGTATTATGTTAAGGTTAAAAAACACCACTCGTCTTTTTCATGGTTTATTAATTTATTGATTGATTAAACATACAATATACAGCATGTTAATCAGTGAACTTTACAGGTGCTGGAGGAAAGATTTTTTTCAGCACACCCAAATTAGCTGGTTCCCTGATTACAATATAATCTATGCTCATCTCCTGGTTCTAGCTCCATACTTAACACAGACATGAGAGAAACAAAAAACTTTTGCTGTTAATAGTAGACCATCTTTTTAGTGCCATAGACCCTCCTCACAGGGATATTCAGCATCTTTAAATCTGACAAAGACACCATCATGGTTCAATGTGGGGTCCAGAGTAGGAAGTACTCAGAACCAAGGAGTGTGTCGGACATGATGTCTAATATTAGAATCTCCCTCAACCTCCCGCTGAAAGGTCACTGAAACAGAACAGAGGCCATCCTGGTCTCACATGGAGCTGTGTTTAAGAAAAGACCACCTGACTTCCATATCTATGTGTGCGGTAGTAAATCGACAGCTGGGATGAGTTTCTGCTGTTTGTTGAAAGAGTCACAGCTCCAAACTTCTTGTCAGTGTAGTCTAAACACCTTGCAGCATACAGGTTTAAAATAGATGGTTTCCACTCCCTCCGCCTTTGACAATTCAGCCACTCATCAACCCATCAGTTGTCACATCTGTACGAATGTTCCCACTCTTTCTATTTTCCACCTGCAACCTTTGGCTGGTCAAAATGCTTTCTTCTCTTTTTGGTGAAACAGACTGGTGAATACATTCCCCTAGAGCTCCCTATCTAAATGATTTATGAGAAAATGTGACCAAAAAATGCAGCCTGCCTTTCAACTATGCGCCTCTAGCATCAAATGGTCAATATATTACACTTTGGCCCATTGCTCCTTGTAATCCTAAACCCAACTATTTTGTGCAGGCAGTGCATAAAACGACTGGGTCATATACATGTTTCCAGTCTGAACATTTTCTACCACTCCGGGCTTTAAATAGACACAGTTTCCATCTTGACAGTTCATCTGCCCACCAAACCCCATTGTTAAATCTCAGCAAATAGTCCCAGGCACCAGATCCATTATTAGTTTGCACTGTTGGCCGCTTCATGGGCAGGCTTCAGAAACCTTCCCTCAGTTTCCAACTCTTTCATCTCACAGTAATGGACCTGCGCCTTCTCCGTTGTTAAATGTCAACAGATCACCATCCAGGACATTTGAAATTGTTCTCACGAGGGTTTGTGCTGGCTTCCAATTGTGAAAGAAAATAGCAGCTAACTTTCCCAGTACATCCTCATTAGCCTGTTTGATGTGCTGATGAAGCACACATATTGCAGATGACACATGTTTTTTTTCAGGTGACTGTGTGTAATCATGTGTGATTAGCTTTCTACTGTGATTGCTAAAAGTCAACTAAAATACCAAATTGTCTATAAATTACACAATAACAGTATTTTTTCTCCTGTTTGGATCCATGTTGTTTTCAGATTTTCCACCATCACCATTTCTCTGTAGACAGCCCAAGAGTTCAAAGAAGAGGAAATATGCAGGCAGGAAAATCATTTTGAGATTTTGGTTTCATATTCAGTTTACACAGTGGTATTTGTATGGTTGGTTTGAAGGTTAGAGCCATGGAACATTCCTCAAATGGTGTGCCAGCTACCACTAATGGAATTTAATTTAATGGACAGCTGAGTACAGATACTACAACCAAAACTTCAAATATGGACCTACTGTAGTTACACTGCAGCTTACAAATACATATACATTGCATTGTATTGGAGGATTGTATTAGACTACATTACACAGAGTGCAAATACTGCAGAATGGTTTAGATAAATGCTCCACAAAAGTTCACACACTTCTTTAAAATGGGCATGAAATGGAAAGTACGCAAAAGGAAATTAAAGACAGATGATTTTAGAGATTTTATATACTAAAAATGTTCCCTGTGAAATTAAAGTCTATTTCTTGCCCAGTATGGAACAAAAATGCTGTCTCAGTACAAAGAGTTTGTTGTTTTTGATGTTTATCTTCCTGTTTAGCTTAGTGCTGGGAAGGTATGACTGCAGGCGCACTGAGTACAAGCCGTGTGTGGGAACCACGGAAACATCCAGAAGATGTCTCAGAGGACACAGAGGGCTCCTGTGTGACATCAGCATCAGGCATGACATCATCATCCATGGTGTGATGGAACTGTACACACAAGGCGTTTAAAAAGCTGGGAATGATTTCCACGATTCGTAGTGGAAACAGAGACTATACGAGGACAGTGTCGTCATCAGGGCCTGGTGTGGGCTCGTGAAAATGTAGCCTGGCCAGACACTGAGTGTGTCATCTCCACAGGTCCTGAAGTTGGAAACATCCCAGCTGCTTTGTAGCCATGATGTCATGATGTCACACAGTAGCTATGAAGCAGTGAAGCAATGACACTATAACTGGCATGCAGGAACATGCCTAAACCCAAACTAGAATAGAAGGCCTTGACCTGAAATTACTACACAAGTCACGTGACCTTAAACCAGGATGACTTCAGAGCTAATTTAGGAGAATCTCTTCATCAGCTTTTTCTGTTGGCAAGGGTAGTAGTAGTGAGGCTCGCTTTCATTTGGAAACATAATTAACTAACAGTCAAACAATACATTAGAATGACATATAGTAGTTGTGTTAGATGCTGTAAAATAGAGACTAATACAGATTCCCAGGTCTTGGCCCTGTTGCTGGTATGTTTGTACAACTAATGCCAGAAACTATGCATTATTGTTACAGTTAGATCATTTCAGCATCTATCACCCTGTTTACTTTTTCAGTTACACTGTTCTAAAAAGTTTGCAAGGGCAGTGGTGTCATTATACTGCAAGTGCAATTTATGTTTGTCTAGAAACAGTGTTGCAATGCAATACAAGTACAAGAGTGACAACTCATGACTAACTACAATAGAAAGTGAGAAATCAGTTCCCTAGTCTTTCAGCTCATCGTGTCACAGCTCTCGCGACAGGTGTTTTCGCCTGCAGCCAACAGCTGTTAACAGAAAAGTTTGCTAAAAACCTGTTGGCTATCTTTAAACATCAAAGAATAGGCAGGCTTAAAATGCATCAAGTTTCCAAAGACATCAACCCTAAATTGATGGTAATATTACTCCGCATCTGTTGGGTGTGTACAGGCAACTTTTTGTTTGTATGTCCACTTTGTAAGGTGCTAATATGTTACTGTTTGTAACTTACACCCCTACATCCAAGTGACAGATATATCAGTTATAATAGTTTTTATTTGTTTAAGTTTTTAGTTTAGTACAGAAAAGACATAACACCCATGATCAGACAGCCAACCGTGGCTGTAGATGTTCTCCTGTGTGTGAAACTGTAGACGACTTAGCACAAGACAGACTGCACACGGGTTATGTTTTACATTGCTGATACCACAAAGTACAAAGCTGAAAAGACTCCCCTGATGTTGTATCATTACCACAGTTCCATTACTGATTTCAACCCACAGTTACTCTCTTAGACAAATAATTCAGTCTATACTTAGCCTTGACATATCTGGGCCTACCACACACAGAGCTATGTGTTTCCTTTGGCTGCTACATTAAGTCCATCCACACATTTAGATCTGCAGAACAGTGACTATGCAGCCTGCTGATAGTCTGCATAAGAAACTCTGAAACTGATAATCTGAACTCAGTGAATATACAGCAAAACAACCAGTGTCATAACAACATCCGTACATAACAGCATACATCCGTCATAACAGCATAGTCTGCACATTTGAGTGTCTTGCAGGGTGTTGATTTGCAGCGTGTTATTTTGCAGTGTGCTGGTACATTCCTCCATCAAGATGCTTCCTTTAGATATCAGGGACTAGAAATTTGGGTCCTAAAGCTGCAATGACTGACAAAACACACACACACACACACACACACACACACACACACACACACAATACTTTCACTCCTGTCTGTGTTTTTACTTGGTCAGATGGTCTAATAGGAGTCCCTACTGTACTGAGCCAGACCAGTGAAAGAACATATCCATATTAGGAAAAAAGCAGACACCCTTATATGGGATGCTTCCTCTGTAGTAAGAGACCAGTGCCCTGGCTTCTCTCTCACATTCCTTCATCTCCAGGTTTCTCTGGGAGTTTTTCATTTCCGATTCGCTGGCTGGAGAAAGAGCAGGGCCGCCTTTCATGAGTCTGGCCTGATGTGTGATCACCCATTTTTCAAAAAAATACACAAACCTCCGTCTAGCCTCTTTCCTGCAATCTTCCACTCTGGGGTTTGATGTAGTAAAATAAGCCTAGCCAGGTTCAGAGCACACCTGGTCTTTCATGTTTGCCATAGACTAAACCTCATTAGGCAGGTGAAAAGCCAGAGAACATGTACTGTAGGCTTTGCTGTTTGTAATATCTGCCCTGCATGCTTTCCTGGGCTGTACTTTCACTAAAGTCAGCTCAGGATTTTTAATCATCATTTGTCCTGACTAAGGTCCAGTGGCATCAAAACGTCCTGTCAAATGTGAAATTAAATCCCCAATCTCAACAGGAGTCCTCTAAAAAATGTCGACTTTACAGGAAATATGAAAAACAAAAATCCATTTTGGCATATACTGGTTACTGGTTGCGTTTCATAGTACCATTTGACTTGAAAAATGATACATATTACCATGCATTGCTAACCAACATTTTTGGGACACGACTCCTTATAAAAAGCAGTTTCATATGTTTATGAGTTGGCGTAATTATATTAACTGTTATAGGCTCAAATACTGTAGCTTTTCTTTTGAAGTCATAACATGTTTAAATGAGTAATACTCAAAGATGCACTTAAGCCACTGATGTCAGTACACAAAAATTCTGCTGCTGTGTCCCGCACAAGTACAGGAGACAAAGTTACAAGACTGCAGCAACTGCCAAGTCTCTGTGCTGGAACGAGCACATCGATAGATAACCACTTCACGTTGACGACACAGTTGAATTTCCTTTCCCTATAACCACTAGCTGTTAATTTACAAAAGTACATGCTGTCTGTGTGTCTTTGAAGCCAAAGCTGAGGAATGCTCCTGTGGGCTTAAAGTCTTAACCACCCATAAGATATCAATCGGTTTATTAAACTGTTACATGTTAATGAATTTTTATGAGTTTCTACCTGTTGTTTTTTAACTGTTCTTTTTTATGTAAGTCTCTGTGTGCTGCCACTTTTGAACTATGCTAAGTTGTTTCTTTTTTCTTCCTCTTATAAATTAATATTTATAGGTACCGGCTGTCTGTTTGTGAAGTCAGTCTTCAGGAATTCCCAGTGTGGGGTCCCAGGCCTCTAACCAGACTCTACCTCCCATTCCAGATGAAAGCCGCTCTGAGAGAGACAGTGTTGTTTGGCTGAGCAGCATAGCCTTGCCTTCAGACGGCAGGAATGTGGGATGTCTGGAGTGGGGGTCAGGAAACAAGGAAAGAATGCCAAGTATGTCCATGTTTGTCCAGGGCTGGCTCTCCATTCAGCCCCCAGTGACGTGCTGTGAAGGCCAGCGAGTATAAAGGGATCGCCTCTCCAGTCAGAACTCAGATCACCTACTCTACTGAAGCTAAACTCTAGCTTTCACCAAGAAAGAACGTAAGACTGTGACCGGAGCAGCAGAGAAACGCTTCAAGGCTATTGAGACAAGAGATCAACTTGATCAGAAAAAGTTTATCAAGCTCAGACGCTGAGACTAAAGGAAGACTTTCTCAACAAGACCTAAAGGAAAACTAGAATCTATTTCTACAAGAGAGGGAAGATGTCTGCTGGAATGAAGAACGTGATCTTGCTGCCTCTCCTGTGCATCATGCTCTCACACATGGTAAGCCAAACCACATTTATACTGTTGTTTTTGTATTATTGCAAGCTCAGACTTTGTCAGATTTCACCTACGTGGGCAATGCTTTGAGTCTTCAAACTTTACTCTTCTCAAAGCATAAGCCTCAACGGCAAAAGACATTTGTGTTCTCCGTGTGCTTGACGCATGACCAGTAATGCGGCAGCTGGAGATGATATTTACGGAAAGCGTGTGTCTGTTCTCAGGCTGCAGGTCAGGAGTGCAGCAGCCAGTGTTCGTGCCCCTCCATGCCACCTCAGTGCCCCCCAGGTGTGAGCCTGGTGCTGGACGGCTGTGGCTGCTGCAGGGTGTGCGCCAAACAGATGGGGGAGCTGTGCACTGAGAAAGATGTCTGTGACCCACACAAAGGCCTCTCCTGTGACTTTGGTGCCCCCAACAACCGACGCATAGGAGTCTGCACAGGTGAGTCACTAAAAACTTTAGTGATTACTTTAATCATTACAGAAGTCTTCCTTAATTTTCCTCAGTGTACAAAGCGAATCCTGACCTCTCCTTATCATTTTTGTTCCACAGCTCAAGAGGGAGCTACCTGTGTGTTTGGAGGCATGGTGTACAAGAGTGGGGAGAGCTTCCAGAGCAGCTGCAAATACCAGTGTACCTGTCTGGATGGAGCTGTTGGCTGTGTCCCTCTTTGCTCCATGGACATCAGGCTGCCCAGCCCCGACTGCCCCATGCCCAGACGAGTCAAAGTACCAGGGAAGTGCTGCGAGGAGTGGGAGTGTGACTCTCCCTACACACACAGTTTCATGGGCTCTCTCTTACCTGGTAAGTTTGTCTCTTTTTTAGTATCATAATATAGTTTTTTCTTGTCATTATACAAAAATGACCTGTAATCAAGAATGTCTTTCTAATCCAGTGTTTACTTCTGTGTTTACAGCCTACAGAGAGGAGGAGACCTATGGTCCCGATCCTTCCTTGATGAGAGAGAACTGCCTGGTCCAGACTACTGAATGGAGTGCCTGCTCAAAGACCTGTGGCCTTGGGATCTCCACCAGGGTCACCAATGATAACCGTGAATGTCGCCTTGAGAAACAGACCCGACTGTGTATGGTGCGACCCTGTGAGTCACAGCTGGAGCAGAGCATTAGGGTGAGTGTTGTCAAACTGCTTTCATCATCAACTATACAGACAATAAAAGCACTTAACTAGCCAAAGACCGCCTGTTGAAGTTGTTTTTCTTCTTATTTTCCTTTTGCAGAAAGGAAAAAAGTGCATTCGCACTCCCAGACTCTCCAAACCCATGAAATTTGAGATCTCTGGCTGCACTACCACCAAATCCTACAGGCCAAAGTTCTGTGGTGTCTGCCTGGATGGCCGCTGCTGCACCCCCCACAGGACCACCACCCTGCCCATGGAGTTCAAATGCCCAGATGGACAAGTCATGAAGAAGCACATGATGTTCATCAAGTCCTGTGCCTGCCACTACAACTGCCCTGGGGAGAACGACATCTTCGAGTCCATGTATTACAAGAAGATGATGGGAGACATGGCATGAGCCACTGAAGGATGATCAGTGCTTGTGACTTGAAAACAAACAGAACTCCATCTCAATTTGCAGCTCAGTATATATGTTTTGTCATGTTTTATTTTGTCATTTTCTCGTTGTAAAATTAGTCCAGATACTTGTCTTAGTGTCTGCAGCAGCAACATAGACTCAGACAGGGGGTTGCATAGCAGCTCCGAGAGATTCCTGCACTATAACTTCTATTTTTGTCAAACCTGCTGTCAGGTTTCTGCCCTTTTCCCGTTAAAATCCTTTTTACAGACTCGTCCATTTTACTGTATGCATTTGTATACCTTATGTAAATCTTTACCTCCTCTCTAAATGAGGTGTCTAATAAGTCCCTCCACCCTCCAAGCCCTGACCAGACCTGCAAACTCTGAGCAGCTGTAGAGGGAGTGTGTGCAGACCACAGCAGGGTAGTGTTCCTCTGTCCAAACAGGTGTGAATGTGCCCTTGTGTATGTATGTGTGTATGTATGTGTGTGTGTGTGTCTTTTAGCGCAGGCCTGAATATCGGCCTTGTCTGTATCTATGCTGTTCACTGAGTAGAGTAAAGGTCATAGTTTGTGCCCAGCATGTGGATAAGAAAGCATGCAGCGTGTTGAGTTTAGGTTTAGATATGGAACACAGTGGGCTTTGCCATGGCACTGAAAAAAAAAGAAAAACTATTACTGATTCAGGTCAGAAGGAAGAAACGAAGTGTCTATTTTGTACAAAAAAATAGAAGAAAAGACTGGAAGAATTGTAATTTCATTCCTTTATTATTGTTGATTTGTAAATTATGTATATATCTGTACAGTTTAAGTTAATTTAAAAGCCTAATTTGTTCTGTGCTTTGAAATGTATCGATAGTGTATTTTTTGTTGACTGTATTTTTTACTATTTTATTGAGAAGTGTAACAAACATGTTACATGTTTCACTTTGTAGCTGGAAATAAAAATGTTATATTTTTATACAAACACAAGTTCTCCATTGAGTTCTATTGAAATTTACTGTAGTTTCAACACCCTGTTCGAAAGTATTCTACCCAAGTTACACTCATTACCTGACAGAAACAAATTTGACAGCACTTGCATGACTAGGGCAACATTTGTTCTTATATGACTTCTAACATCTCAGAAAGTGTAAATAATAGTTAGCTATGAACACAACTGTTTCAATGTTGTTTTCAAAGAGTCAGATGCAGGAAATGAGCCTCATTCAGTGCATATTATGTCAGGTCTACAGCTGAAGTGAATAAAACAGTGTACAATGCTTATCACAAAGTTAGGATTAGGTTTATGCTGATTATTACAAACTATAACCTTGTGATAATCCATGACTGGACTATCACAATATAGTTTGTCTCTATGAATACTGCATAGCATACAATATATAATACAATACATTATATATATATATATAATACAATATATAATGATGTCAGTATATATAATGATCTCAGTATATGATCATATACTGACTCATCTTCTTTCCACTCAGGGTTTATATACATAACATAATTTGTTAAGCAAATAAGTTATGAGTTCACATCATATATAGCAAACAACTGGAACAATGCTCAGAGCTGGTGACTGGTACCTATTAACTATTGGTCCTATTATTATTATGCTTTAGCTGAACCAAAAAAAGTTAATAAATTAAGATGTTTTGCTTATTACCTCTGTCATTTTTGCATAAGACTAGATAAAAATAACAGACCTACAGTTAGGTCCCAGGGAATAAAAAGGCCCAATGTGACTGCAGTGACCTTTCAGTCCTCCCTCTCTGACAGCACTCACCTTTAGAAAAGAGGACTCATGCAGTCTAATGTCGCCATCTGGTGCCCTTTTCGTTTAATTATCATGAATATTTTATAACATTTCTGGGTGGCATCTGAGTATTTAATTCATCTTTTTCAACCTAACTGGATACCAGGAATGATACCAGTGGGGGGCAGATCTCAACAGCCTTAAATGAATCTGTCTCACTAGTATTTGCAGTACAGTACTGGAGTTGTTGGAGCGCCATCATGTTTTGCTACAGAAAGCTCTGAATTTATAAAACATCTTTTTTTTAAATATATATTTAGCTTATGAAGGCAGGACACAGATACTGATATTGTTTACCACTGTGCATTTGTGGCACGAACGTATGCAGTACAGTATGATTCAAATCTGCACTGGCTCTTCCTTCTTAATAGTAACAACCAAACAATAATACAGCGCTGACGCCAAAAAAATAAGGGTTACAATGTTGTTGTTTGGAGTGAAATATACTTTATAAACAGCTTGTGTGTCAGTGTGGTGATTCATGCTCACTGCTCCAGCGCCCACTAATAAGAACAAGTTCAGTCTGAGACTACAGCGTGATTTCATGTCTTGTAGGTTAGAATTTACTGCATCACTATGGTCTATGTAAGTACAACTACAATATAGTGTATATGACTTCTCAATATATTATACAGTATTGACATTGAAGTGTCACTGTTACCAAAGCCACTCAAATGTAATTATAGACACTCACAGTTGTGAATGTTCTAGTATGCAGAGTTTATTACATTAATTCTAATAAACAGATACTTTTATTTTGAAGGAATTAAAATAATTTACCAAACCGATTTCCAGATAAACTATTTAATTTATTCATTTTCTTACACAAATTCAGTACAGTTTTAATTTACAATCTGATCATATATCTGCTAAAAATATTCACTTATTGCCTTGGCTTGATTAGAGTCGACTGTATCTATAATAAGTAAGCATCTATTTCATTGTTCCTTCCTTGTTAGTAAGTAAGCAAATCAGAAAGAGCTTTGTACATGTATACATGCCATTATTGTACAACCTCACCTTTATTTTGTGTTTATACCTGGATCTACCTCAACCTCTCACACAAATCAATGAATCTCAAAAGCAGGAAAGATATGTACGCAGAAAGAGATGATTGTCAGAGAAAGCGAAGGAAAACAAGCCGTCAACCTTCAGAGAGAGAAAGATCGTTCCTGTATGAGCATCGCTGCGTGTTCTGAATATATATGCATGTGTCTTAATGCACAGAACTTGTGCATGTCTAGCTGCAAAGTGCATCTACTGTTACTGTTGCTACTCTATGTGAGGGACAGAATGTCACAAGGGAGGCTTCAGCAGAGTGGTGCACGTGGGCATCCTCAAGAAAAAAAGCGAAGGATAAAATCTTGTCACATATTCACACGCTCTATCTGTGGAAACCAGGCAGCTGGGAAAGCGGAGGAGGACAAGGGGGCAGAGCAGGTTGCGGTGTCAACTTTGTACCAAGCTTTCTCTCAGCCTCGCCGCAGCTCATGGAGTCTCTGGGCAACGTTTTCAAGCTCTGACTCAATGGCTGCCAGGCTTTCAATCTCTGGCTCCTGCAGATATAATGAGAGGAAAAGACACATAAATATATACACAAACCTTTTGTGCACAACTCTAAAAATATCAGGACATGATTAGCTTCTGTGCCATTTTCCCTGCCTGTTAGCAAGGACACATTATAAGCAGAATGGCCTTTTTAAGAAAAATGTGTACCAGTGGCCATCAAGGCTATGACAGTGTGTCATATTGCTGCCAAACAGCATCTGTACCATTTTTTAAAAAGAGGAGGTCAACTGCTTTCACTCTTTTCACTCTAAACTGTGCTTGATGTTTTATTGGGCTGGAATTAATCTTGTCACTTAAACCTCAGCACTAAGGCACATAAGCTTCCAAAATTCCAAAACTATTCCTTTTAAACTTTCCCATCGGAGTCTTCGCTGACAAAGTCGCATTGCGCACAGTTCAGGAAGACAAAAGAAATAAGAAGCGCACCTCTGACTTTCTACTGGCGCTTCCCTCTTCCTCCGACACTCTCCTCTCCTCCGGTGCCCTTTGAGCGATCATTTGCAGCTCCTTCTCCTCCGGACTCTTCCGAGAATCTCTTTTCTCCTCCTTCTCCTTCTCCTCCTCCTCCTCCTCCGTGACATCTTTTGAGTGATGTGGCACTTCCTGTGCTTCCTGTCGATCTGCTTTTTTCTTCAGTTGCAAGCTCTTTCCCCTCTTGGTCCATTGCTTTAGGCTCTTCCTGCTCCCTCTCTTCATCTCCCTTTCCTCCTCCACTTGTTTATGTGTGGAAAGTGCAGATCTCTTATCTGTCTCCTCCTCATCTTCTTCGTGAAACTTCTTCTTTGTTGATTTATTTGTGGGTACATCACTTTTTTCATCAGATCTAGGACCTGGGAATAGGAAAAAAAGGAGAGTCTGTTTTTTGAATGACAACACCCTCCACCATCAGCAGAACACCACTCCTCATAATGAAAGATTTCTTGGCAGCTGGCTGTTTCGCCCTGCTGCTAGCTGTGCTTTATGGGAATTGATGGCATGGCTGGAGCAGTCAAATGACTTGGCTGAGCCTTTTTGTTAAATAGGTATACTGTATGTATTTCATTGTACTCATTTTAGCTTCAACAAAATCATTTTTGTCTGTCAATCAATTTGATTAATCAATAACATTAATAGTACGCGGATTATGGTGAATGATTCCAGCTTTAACCTGTGCACGGCAGCTCATTTGAATTCAAGGACATGGACACATTTAATCATTTCTGTTGGGGAGTTGTCAGTATGCCAGCCACAGTGGCCTCGCTCCCCTGCAGGAAGGACTGAAATTCATCATGTAGATGGAAGCACTTCCATCAATCACCTCTGTGATCTACGAGGCAGTTTTTGTATAAACTCTGCCCGTCTTACAGTAAGATTTAACTATCAGCCTTTTGTCAACTTCAGTGCAACTTTTAGTTTGCTTTGATGTCTGTTATTTCTTGAGTAAAAATAAATCTGACTCATCAAGATCCTTCATCTGAATGTGCATGTTTTCTGGCATCTCTATAGGAAAAAGTACATACACGACTCTCTGTGAACAAAAGATCTACTTACCATTCTTATCCTCTGTCATGTTTTCTTCCTTGGAATTTTCTCTCTTCTCCTCAGATTCTTCTTCAGATTCTTCCTTTCTCTTTTCAGTCTTGCCCTCACTCCACTCATCCACAGACTCTGAGACTTGACTTCCTGGGTGCACATCACTTTCCCTCTTCACCTCTTCAGTGCTGTCATTGTCCTCTTGTAACTCTTCATCCCTTAGATTCTCTTCCTTTTCTTTTTCTTCAGCTACATTTTCTGTCCTCCTCTCCTGGGAAAGAACGGATCTCTCATGGGTCCCTCCTATGGCCTCCAGCATGGATCGATCTGACAAGGGGGAAGGGTAGAAATTTAATTAACTAGAAGAAATCGATTTTCTGCTGATGTTAAAGACCGTAGTGCTTTTGTGCTTAAACAAAAGTGCTACAGTTTATTACACTGGTTGTTTTGTTTTGTAACTGTCAGACTGTCTTAATGGAAAGAGTCAGTATGCTGGATGTTGTGCAGCAATATTAAATCACATGATACTAAGATGTGTCTGCCTTCATTTTTCTCACAAAACCTTAAAGGAATATGCCACAATTTATACAGTATCATCTTCTTATCATGTCCCTGTGCTAAAGTTGATGATCAGCCCACCCAGATAACTTTGAACCTTTCTGATTATTTAACTAAATAATAAACAGAACTCATTTACATTTAATCGTAATATATATTACAAAGCTCATAACAAAAAGTTTGTGTGTACTTGCCCAGGAGCTGCAGATGGAAATGAAGTAGTCGCTAATTACTAATTTATTTACTGATTATATACACAAAACGGCAGAAAATGTGTGAAATGAATGCTCAGTGTGATTCAGACTCCAGAGGGAAAACAGAAGTGTCAGTCACACTGACATGTAAAATTCATTTACTGTACCACAACCGCAACATTTTGTTGTAAATGGACTCATTATTAAATACATGTTACCACTTGCTATAATGACCATTGTGTGTCTATCTATCTATCTAAGTCTATTAATACCATCTGACAAGTTTTGCAGTTTACAGAGCGGAGAAGCTCTGATGGCGGTGGATCAGAGTTGGTGTAAATGTATCTTTGACAATAGAAACTTGCTGTATTTGTTCCTTCATTTTCACTAGTCAGTTGTCTCGCACCGGCTTTAAAAGGCCAGGTGTGCTGTCAGGTGGAAGGATCTCAGCGTGTGTATGTCCTGATTCTGTCTACGGTGAGCATCAGCAGAATTTTAATTCACCTCATCATTTCTCCTCTGCTCTGTGTTGCTGACAACAACAAAAAAAATAAACTGCAAATAATGGGAGTAATAAATCATTTTGACAGTTGACGAATTTGAACATGTTCATTAGATATTGTTCAAAATGGAACCAACTGATATGTTGTTGAACTACGATAAGAATAAATTGAACAACAATGCAGCAAAGTATAGCTACACTTCACCCATTGTTCATAACATTTTCCAGTGAACAAAGGTACTGAAGAAACTCACCAGCACCGTCATCTGTTGTCTCAGACGTTTGCGGCGTCGGGTCAGGTGTATCAGCAGCTCTTTGCAGCTGCGCTCTCTCTTGGTCACCTAAAATTAAAATGAGTTATTCAAGAGTCTGTTTGTGACTATGCCATCTGTCTCGTACTCATAAACAAGTATGTTCAGCACACAGACATCAGCTTGAGTGATTTGTGACTCACCCTCAACAGCGATCTCCTGCAGCTCCTTCAGAAAGTTATGATGGCGAAGGATAGTAACAAGCCTGTCATCTGCACACATGCAAAAACACAATAAAGTGCATGGATGTAAGTGCTTAATTATCTCGCTTGAGACAGAAAAGAACAGAAAAAAATGCAACAAAATGATTCTGCAGGAGGTAAAACACAGTTATTTCTCATCCTCTTTCACTTTTTCACTAGAATCAGCAATGTGCTTCAGTGGTTTGTCACAGTTAATTGCCCCGAAATTTACTGCTTTCAAAGCACGAGCACAATTAATCACTTGGCTCACAAAGACTCCCCCAGTGAATTACAGCAGCAGTGAGATCTGGACTTTCTGCTGACCTACAGACGACACTGCATACTATACACATTTAGCACAAAAAAGACATCTACTGTACAGTGCTGTGCTCTGATTTCATACATTGATCTTTCTTTCTCCTTTATCTTCCGTTGTTTGTGGTTGTGACTCTCCCTCTCCCTTTGCTTCTATTTCTGTACCCTCTGGTGGTGTAAAGTTTCCCTCTCTCCTTGCACCCGCTCAGTCACAAATGCACAGTGAGTAATGCTGTGATTGATTTTTTACAACAAGGACAGCATTAAGGTAATACACTGGCTATGTAACTGAATATTCTTTACTGGGCACTAGTGACCCTGTTGTATATAAGAAACTGCAGTGGGATTTTATCCAGCATCAATCCATTAACCTTATGCTGCAGGCACTGTGCACTCATCATGAAAAGGGAGAGTGTGTGAAATACACTTGCTCTTATTTTTATCCTAATTTGCAGAAGCATTTTGATAAAGACTATCTTAACAAAAATAAACATACAGTTTAAATAACTTGATACAATATTGAGCATTGAACAGAAGGGTAGGGTTGCAGACTTTAATTCTGTGTCCACTTGCGAAATACAAAATGAGATCATCAGACTGAACCTGTTACAGCAGAAATATCCTCATACTAAACTTTACAAGGCAAAGGTGAATAACTAAAATGTCAAACACAGAAAGTAAGTGAAGTAAAACATATTATAAAGCTATTAATAGTTTATGTACTATTAATAGCACAACTGATTCCCTAAAATAAATTCTGAAAACCTCAGTGACATTTCGTTGTATCACATGTGCCAAACTGGTTATGAAAGTGCCAGGAACAGAGCTGGAAATTAGGGATAGGCTTTACAGTGGAGACAATATTACAGTGAACAGTGTATCTTTAAAGAATATAGTAAAAGCTATAAAGATGGTAAATAAAGGGAAGACACTTACCTGTTTTCAGTGTAACCAAACACTCCTTACTGACAGACACAGAGTGGGGCCTTGATAGTACATCTGCCAGAGCCTCCACAATGCATTTCATTACCTGTGGACAAAGACACACAGAATGCCTGATTATATTATTCACAGATATATATCAGGACTAAGATACTGTTGCAATACAAATTAATTCTGGTAAAAGCAAATATAGCTTTCTAGTTCTATAGGATTGTTTTATAGGTTAAAATCCATCTGCTTCTCTTTGAACGTCACTCCTCTGCTAATTCACCCACCAATTCAAAGAAACTCCTAGATGAACTCTTATTGTGCCTTCAATGTCGAGCCAGTCCCACACAACTGATGATTTTTCACTCGTTTCTTTCAAAGCTTCTGCCTGCCAGCTCTTTGAGTGTTACTCATCCCTCTTCCACAGTATTTAACTCTTTCCCACATTGTCTTTTACATCCACATCTATCCATCTCTCCTAGAGCCTACTTTATCTGCCTCAATGTATGAAAACTATCCAGTAATTAATAAACTGAATGATGGAGGTCAAGGCTCTCCATTTAATCAGGTCAAATTCAGAAAACCACCAGTGAAAGTCATTAAATTACTTCAGCTGCATTTCTAATCACGCTGCTTGTTTTAGGAGTGTGGTAAGCCAGAAAAGAGGCACCATCATTGCTTATAGTACAGTACTGCAGAGTTGGATACAATACTGGCAGGGTACTGTATAGCCTACTGTTGTTATTTCTGCAACTATAATAGTGCTAACAGTATAATAAATACTACCAGCAACCCTTTGTAAAACATTTATTACCTTTACGTCCTCATTCTCCAGCGCACTCGAAGTCACCGGCAATGACAGAACTGCAAGAAACGCGACAAAAGAAAACAAGTCATCTTATGATTATCTGCTATTTTCATAATCCCTGAAGCTCAGATGTCGCTCTCACTGTATCAAAAACACACACACACACACGAGTCTGTTTTAGTAACAGGGGGATTAAATGTGCCAAAGGCGCAGGTGGATTCATTTCATCTTCGCCGCAATTAAAGATGTGTTTGTCGCTGTCCTTGGTGCTGAAGCCAGGCTGTCACATCTCTTGATGCATATTTCAGCAGCGCGACTCGACAGTGATATGAATTAACTTCAGTGAGGGTTTTTTATTTTTTTATTTTTTTCTTACCGCAGTTAGACAGTAGAGTCAAAATGAAGACTCCTCTCTCGATCATGTTTGGAGACGAGGCGCATTAAGCTCTCCAGGAATAGAAAAAAATTGCAAAGAGTCCAGTCAATTATGGACGCAGTCTGACAAAAAAAAAAAAAAAAAAAAACTTCGCTGCCTTTTCGGTATTTCTGGAGAGTTAAATTTCCTGCTGCAGCCGTGACCCGGCAGCCTCCGTCCTCTCCGGTCTTTCCACCAGCACCTCACCGCAACACTACCCGCCTTTATAGGACGACGAGGAGAGAGGAAATGACATCACCCTGGAGCGAATGATTACTATTGTACCTGGTCGTACCTCAGTGGTTGTCAGGGCGTGTAGCCCACAGGTTTCTACAGTAGGTGAGTAACTCACCTCTATTCCTGTGTGCTGTGTCTTATCTTTAAACAACTGCTGAGCTCAACATGGAGGAGGAAAATAAATAAATAAAATCTTCATAAATCTGAGCTAAAAGGCTAAATGTGTGAATAAAAACAGGGGATTGTGTCTCCGTCTCCATCAGGTTGTGATCCCATGCAGGACAGAACTGTAGCATCACACTGTATTTGCTGATTGCGCCTCTTGACTACCTGAATGTGTTGCTAGGTGACAGTATATTGAAAATGATTGCTGTCAGTGCTGTTACACTGCCCACTGTGATCACAGGAGCAGGTGGCCGGAGTAGAGCTAAGATTAAAAAAGGGGCATTTTTCACATTTCATAACCCAGAACAGAGCGACATTTATCCTTCTTATCAGTGGACAAATAGGGGCATGTATTAAACTGTTTGGATGGTGTTTCACAATTACTTCAAATAATTTCATTATTTCAAATGACCAGGTTTCGAGTTACATAAAAAAAATGGTGTTTCAGACATTTCTTACCTCTTTGAAATAAATAAAATATCTGTTCTCAGAAAAATTGGAAGCTGAACCAGCCAGGTTAATTTTACATCCCCCAAGATGGCAGTGATGGCCTGTCAGTCCAGTCACCACTTTGACTCCAACTATTATTTCATTCTTTGCCCTGAGGTTGAATCCATCTGACTTCCTGGTCATCCTATAAGAATTAATATGTGAAACATCTCAAAATTGGGCAGAAACATTCATTGTTTTCATCTATTGTATCTTTCTTCAGCTTTTTTTTTTGTTTGTTTGTTTTTTGAGAAAAAAACTCCTTTCATATCCTACCATCATTTTAATTTTCCCAGCTATTTGTTTTATGATCAAATACTACAAAGACATAACCATCAGACTGCTTGTGTCTTGTGTTTGCTGGTTTGTAAATGTTAGCATAGGAACATGCAAAACTAAGATGAAGTAAACATGGTAAACATATCTATTTAACATCACCATGCTACCATATTAATATTAGCATCACAGCGCTTCTAGCATGAGTGTAGACTCGATCATGTATTAACAGTAGAATTATCCTGCATTTTTTCATTATTTTACATAACTTTGCATAATTATCTGTGTTTTCTACACTTACTATATTACCACAGGGCCTATTGTAATTTCATTAGACGTCCTTAAATCAAACAATACAATAATGTGCTGCTGAAATATTACATATATTAAGGGTTTTTTTGTAGATAAGTAACAGACATATCGTATATAACCAACGTATGTAACATCAGAAAATTGTTTACTCTGCTATCCTGCGCACTGAGTCCCAGATGGACACTAACCTATGAGGTCATATTGTCTTTTGTTACTGACACATTCATTAAAAAACAGACAAAGAGGTTTCCAAGGTGTGGGTTGGATTGTTTGCTGTTTCAAATTTCCTACTCCGCCATCCACTGAGATCCCAAAGATCTCATCATGCTTTCAGAGAGACAATAAAAACCAATTTGCGTCAGCCATAACTATATTAGTCCTGCGTAAACCAGCGGCGGCTTTGTTTAAACATGAAGAGGGCTTTCTCTGAATGCAATAATAAGGTCATTATGAAGTCCGACAGCTACAGCGACTGATTGAAATTCAGACCACTGCAACCTCTAAGAGAGATGGTGGAAAATGAGGATACAAGAAATATGTATTTTATATATTGGAGTGCATGGTTAACTAAAACATGCATCTTGTCTCTTTGTCCTGTTTCATCAAGTTAACGTATTTAAAATGGTCTCCTCCCATTCAAAGTCAGTTTTGCCTGCATTATGTAGCATAAGACATGTTTACCTTGAAACTGGTTTTAGAAAGTCATCTCTTTCTGCTCCATACAATTCAGCTCTACAATGCTGCACACATGCTATATGGTTTCAATTTCCTTTAACGTTTCTGAGCAAACACAAGTAGCCTAAGATAAGCTTAATATAGCATCCACCTGCCCTTGTAATTATACTAATTAAACAGAGTCAGTACACACTGTACTGTGCACTCTTTGTAACCACAAAGCAGATGAATAGGAAAGTCTTCTGTAGTGGATTATCATATACCATAGCTACTCTGTGTGTATAGATAAACAACAATGACCCCACCATCCAGCAACACAGACAATATTAGGTGGTTTTGTTCAGTGTGTTCTCTCGTGCTCTGTGCATAATAATGCAGGTACTGGAGGACTGAGAGGGGAAACTGGGTCAGCAGCAGCCTGAAGATCAGAGGAACAGACGTGTGACTAAGTCGGCTCCAGTCTGAAAAGTCACAACTTTCTGAAAAAAATCTAGGGAGGGTAAGATGAATGACAAATTCTTTTTCCATCTTTAAATCATTTTCACTGAGCAGATCGTAGAGTTTCAGCAGTGCCTGTGTGTGTGTGTGTGTGTGTGTGTGTGTGTGTGTGTGTGCGCGTGCGCGCGCGTGCGCGCGCGCGCGCGCGCGCGCAGTACTGGAAATGAGAAGAATCACCACATACATGTCAGATATTCAACAAGCATTTGGATAACGTTTAATTAGTTTTATGTACTTACGGCGTGTTAATGTATAAATGTCACATGAACCATTCAAAGTGACTTCTTTTTTGTGCTAATTACAACATCTGCAGTTGTTATAAAGTAACACACTAGAGTTAAAGCTGCACCAGGTGAGACTTCTCCTAAAAAATACACCTACAGTATATTATTTTATATTTTTATTTTAAGTGTGGGAGAAACACAGAAGACTTTCCCATTCCCACATTCAGTGTGGTCTGACTTAAATCATTTTGGTGCAGTCCTGATGAGATTCAAATTAAAATCAAAATAGAAAAATGTTCTGCTAAGAACAACAAAGCCGCTCCCCAACAACAACTAAAAGGGTTCACCATCTCCACTTCCAATTGCCTCTAAAGGTTAAATATTTAGGTTGCACAATTCACCATTACATTATCTGGGGAGTTCTCAGATCGTCAAACTGCAGTAACCTTCCTTCCTGTTTGGGGCCACAGAGATGAAAGAGTGGCTCGGAAACTCTCTTTTGCAGTTCATCCACTGTATCACCTAACCAGTGTAGCAGTGATGTGCTTGTAAGATAGTTCGGCAAAGTAGATGTTAGATAAGTCCAAGACGTCCAACACCCACAAGCAGTGAGAGCAGCAGGGTGATGGCTGCATGTGATGATGTGTCAGACTGGAGAGAGGGCTGGCTTGACTTGGCTGCTATTGGTCGGGTGAAGATGTATGGGTGTTCCTGCAAATAAAAGCGAATTTGGGCAATCGTGATTTGCATGTTTTGGCTCATTAATTGCTCACTAAATTACTAGGGAACATTTTCAAAGTTTGAATATTAACATGCATTTACATTCTGTCAATTTCATTATTTTCCTTTTGGTCTTATCCTGCACATATATGTATTATTGTTGCATGGTAAAGCAGCAGCATTCAGGGACTAAATAAACAAGCCCAGGAGATGGAAACTAAGCAACATTTTTCTCACCTACATACACATAAGACAAATGTTCATAAAATTTTTTGCATAAAAGATTTGTTGCACAACAACTGACTCTGATGCGCCAGAAAGTTTCACTAATAGTGTATGAAACCTTTCAGGTTAGTAAAGCTTGTCTGGAGTCTTACCATAGGTGGACAGATGAGACTAATGGGATCAGAGAAGCTGCTTACAATCATCTTTCCTCCCTCAGGCTGAAACTGTGAGCATGAGACAGATGGTCTTTTTAGTATACTTGATTTACAAAAACTAATATCCTTTATTTTTCTGTTTTCTTGATCTACAGATAATTTTCTATCAGGTTATTTCAGGACATTTCTTCACATCTTTCTGAAAGTGTGCTCGTAGTTGACCTTTAAATTCTTGTGCTATTCAGTCAAATAAAAGCAGTGTAAGTGATTGTTCACCATGTTGTTCCACAGTCCCTTAGCCAGCTCCTCGTGTCCCTGTATGGTGAAGTGGAAGCAGTCGTGAGTGAAGAAGGTCATATCAACCTTCCCGTTCTGCTCAGAGAGACAAAACATGCAATAGATTTACTGATGGACTGTTTTGTCATGAATAATGACTTCTCTTCAGTTTTATGCTTCTGTCAACAAAACCAAAAGCTGATGATGCCATCAGCACTTGTGTGATGTTTCACACTGATTCATCTCCTGAAAGCAGACACTTTAGCCATGTTAATATCCCCACGGCCTTGCAAGGTGTGGAAAGATTACCGGGAGGCGGGGAGGATCAGCGTGTTTGAGGAAAGGCTGAAGAACAACAGCAAAGTCGTCCCTGAAGAAACGATCACTGTACAGCAACTCCTCCAGTCTTCTCTAGGAAGTGACATGAACATGAATTTAAATGTAAATGTAGACATTATGTGTATCATGTTCATAAGAAAAGTGATTTTAAATGTTGCCTCCCATTGTGGAAAACAGTTTCATTAAGTGAGAGGTATAGCCTTCACCTGGAACTCCAGATTGACCTTCACCAGCTCCTGTAGTTCAGGAGACTTTGCTACCGGCTCTATCAGGCACGAACAAAAAGACCTAAATCAGAGGGTCAAATAACAAAAGACAGTGGGCAAAGAAACAAAAACAAAAATAACAATGATTTTCTAAAAGTAAACAACGCAAGATAATGAGGATGAGGAGACGCTATTAGGATCTCCTCCTGTTACTATTATTACTGTATATTTGTATTAATTCATGTTTGCACAGATGAATGCAAACTCTGCACATACTGTACATCACTCTGCACAGTGAGGATCAATCTGAACAATAAGCACAAAACTGGACGGGATCACAAATCTAAATGTTTGTATTGTGGCTCACCGCTGGAGGAGGCACCCTGGGGTGGGCTTCTGCACCTCCCTCAGAGTCTGCATGGGAAGGATCTGAACCACATTGACGATCATACGCGGAACCTGCAACACAATATGAAGAAGACATTCGCGCTGTAGTGAAATCCAACAGCGTAGTATCAATCCAAATCTGTTTCCTTTGTTTTGGCTTTACCTCATTCATAAGCATTTCCAAGGAAAGAGTCATATAGTGAATGAAGTTATCTACTGAAAAAAGAGCCTAGAGAGAACGTAGAGACTCTGCAGAGGTTAATTACACTGTATAAAAAATGTTTCTATTGAATTTTGCATTAACATTGAAAAGAAAAGAAGACAGACCTTATCTTTGCAGTAGTCACAGATGTCATTCATGCCCATGAGGATGGTCAAAAGCTTCCAGTCCTCCTCGAAATTCAGACCCTGCAGAGAGGAGCAGTCAGAGTTTGACAAATCGATATGATTGATTAGATATTTATTTCAACAGATGGGTTCAGAAAGAGTATCTGCTGCTGGATTTTTCAAATTCCAGCAGATGAGCTAGGGGTAAAGCAGTCTCTTAATTGTTTCCCCCCTTCAGTGGTAACACTTTAGTAAATATAGGATCATTACTTTACCTCATAACCTCTCAGTGTGTCAATCAAATGTCTTGTCTGACCAGGGAGATTGCTGAAAAAAATATGTTTGCAATCATCATTAATACGTGAAACAGAGCAAGATGTAGCTCGTACATTTTTGTATAATTTTCTTATTTGAAGTTGTGTTGCTGTTATATAATTAAATATTATGTTATATAACAACAATAAGGGTGAAGGGTTTTATGGTCAGGGGATGTAAAACGTTTTAGGTTTTGAATGAAGTGTTATTTTTTAGAGACTTGAATCCGTGCACATCACATTAATGTGTCCTCACAAGGTGTTGTGTCCAGTCACTGCCAGGTTGAAGCCTGTTTCGCTGATATGAGCCTGCATCCCATGAACAGTCTTGCCGGGAGAAGCACCGAGCAGATTGGGATTGAACAACTTGATAATATCTGAAGTACACAATTGCGAAACAGGTAAAGAAAGAAGGTGTGCTGCATTGTCTATTCGGATGATGGTGGTTTATATGAAACAACTAATTTTAAGAGGTAGGTGAAATATCCTTAGTGATTAAAACATCTTACTTGCCAAGGTAATGACTTCCTGAAATGACCCGTAGCCTCCAATACTGCAGGATGAAGAAGTGGAGGAAAAAAAACAAAACATCAGCACCAAAAAACTGTTCATGTTCTTTACAGGCTGAAAACACCAAAATACATTTTCATCTAATGAATAGAGCAAACCCCGTGTTTAACTAAATGTGTGTGTTATTGTTTCCGCAAGATGGTTTCACGCGACACACGTCACCTCCACGACACGTGACGAAACTCGATGGGAATCCCGAGGACAGTTGTAGCGTTGGCACCAATGGCTGTCTGCAAAGGAAAGGCACAACACCTGATGAGGACCTAACAAAGTACAGAAATCCTGGTTGTAAGTGTGTTATCTGTGGCTGCAGCATTTAGTCATCATGGTTTCAATTTTGTATTTATGCATCTCACCCTTTGGTTACAATCATTAAGTCACTGCACAAATAAACTGTATATAAACAAGTGTTCAAAATGAATGAACAAATGGTCAAACAGTGGATATTTTTGCTAGATGCTACATACACACCTTCATCAGTGTATCTGTGGAAAGGTCAACAAATAGCACCTACTGTCAGAGAATCCCCCAATGCAGCGATGACTTTGATATCAGCCGCCTTCACAAATTCAACTAGACCAGGGAACGAAAGGAAAGATTGTGAAGAGGAAACAGAGAGGGAGATGTGATCGTTTGAATCTAGTGTTCGAACACATAGATCAGATATCGATTTAGGGCTGAACTGGATGTTGACAGACCTGAGGAGGGGACAGAGGGAGAGGGACTCATGTCTGGGCACTGAAAGACAGGATGTTTGAAACTCGCAGGTCGAGTTTTCTCTGGAAACTCCTGAAGAGGTAACAAGAGAAGTCCCACTGTCAGATGATAAAGTGCTGTTTATATTTTATTCACTTGTACCGATTAAACATCTTATAAAAGAAAAAAAATGAGATTTAATGCAATCAACTGTAGCTTGATTTTATTATTTTTCCATGAGGACTTCACTTTAATTACCTTGTATCATTTTTAACAAGGTTTTAAAGTTTCTTATTTTGCCTTTATTGTGTCTTGGGGAGGTCTCGCTTGAAAATGACTTTTTGGAATCATAATGGGATTTTACCTGGTCAAATAAGGTTAGCAGGTGTTTTTCTGCACTCAGGTTGCAATTAGATTTGGTCAGTTGTCACCCAATGGCAACCTGGTGTCAACAGTACCTTTTATCTTAAAAGTAGGTTATTTTGCTCAGTTGTGTTTTTCTACCAAATCTTCAATGAGGGTTGTCACAGGTTGACCTGACAGTTTAAATGATTAAAAAGTAAAATCGTCTAACAAAATGATGCTCTGTCAAAGAATAAATGTAACAAGAACATGTTCAGTGATAAAACCTGGTGTCAACAGTACCTTGTTGAGGGCCTCCTTGCTGTAGTGTCGTATTCCCTCTTCATACTCCCACCACCAGTCGTCACCTTGGGGAGAAAATTTGTTTCCATTTCAGACTTTTTCTTCTTTTTTTTTTTTAAATTGACCCAATACGTCGCCTGTTAACAGGTTTAGCATTTTAACAAGTTTACAGCACAAAATACGCTCTCGACCAGTCTAAAAATAATCAACCTAAACTATTATTTGTGTCCAAATGTTCATTTCACAAACAATCTGCCTCCAAAAAAAAAGGCCTGTTTCAGAGGCTGCTGTAATAACAAATATAGACACAGCCTCACGTGTCCTCTGCCCTCCTGCTTATTCTAGCATTTACCTTTGACAGAGCCGCACACGAGCACACATGTTGCCACGGTGATCCAAAGCCACTCCATAGTAGTGCGTATAGGCCAGTCAATGGGTCACCCCTACAGCCGGCACAATGTGATGCTTAGTTTTTACAGCACTGTCACTTTGTCTCACCCTCCCTCTAAAGCGGAGTGACAACCTGCAGGTCCAGTGAGAACTGTTTGGACAGTTCAAATCCACGTCAGCAACACAATACAACAGGTTACGTTGGGTTTTTAAGGCACATCGGTGCAAAAATCCTTCAGTGAAATGACAACAGTATCAAGTCGTGTCGCGTTTTCTACATCACAAAGCGTCACAGCTGATAATAACATCTAAATAATGATTAAATAAAAGTCAAATTAACTTGATAACCATTAAATATCCATGTCATTTATTCATTTCTTTACAAACTTGTTTTTGTGATGCTAAAAATACAGTCAACAAACTTGACCATGTTTCATTGCAGACAAAATGTGAGTTGTGTGGGTAACAATGTGTGGATGCAGGAAACAGTTTGTAAAAAAACATTTTTCTGTCTAATTTTTTTTTTTTACTTCATTCTCTTCATGCACATTTATTGGCAGGAAAATTCTCAACAAGTCTAACAACAAGCACATATTGTGGAACTGAACAAATGGACCTTCCAGAACAAACTGCAAGTGGCAAAATTAGAAGTTTCTAATCACGTTTGGATGCTCAATGGCTTCATTTAAAGCCCAGATTTAGGTCCATCTGAGCTGAGAAGTTTAGGCAGAGCTCTTACCCAGACTTTTGGTGAGGGGGTGGAAATTCAACAACAGCTGAAGTTGTTATACATAAAACATAAAAAGCTCATTTTAATATAGAAACAATCCAGAGTTGAGGTGCTGCTCTGTTTAAGGCTGCTCTAGTTTCTACCTCAGCCAACACACGGCTTAAGAAAAAAACTAAAGACAAATTAACTTGAAACTATTGAACTATCAAAACCAAACCAGTAGAATAAAGTCAAAGAGAAAGTATTGATTTCCAGATGTTCAATGATGATCAATATAGAGCAAATCTTCAAAAACTATTCTCTGATTCCCTTGATTGGACTGTATGCATCCAAATTTCGCTCTTTAAAATTAACATTTAAAAAGCTGTGCACTCTGTTTTGAGCATGGTCGGAGAGTAAAAGACGTTTACGTGTCGGGGTTTTAGTGACAGCTCAGTGTTGTCCGACTTCAGCAGCTTCTCGTTCTAACTAAATGTCTGCCGTGTATAATAATCACCAGCATCCAGTCTAAGTGATCCATTTATCACGTTTCTTGTTCCTATACTAACAACATAACATGGCTTTAGTACTTTTTTTGCGCAAAAAGTCTCATTCAGTGAACTGCAGGTATGCAGTGGTACCACCCTGACAACACGTCAGTTAAACTAAATTACTGATGAATGAAAAATGTGATACTTTATCAGCAGGACTGGGGTTAATGAAATGAAACAACTTGAGTTCACATTTTCCAGCCTTTTGTCTAAATACTGCGCAGAATCAGGATGTAAGCAGTTCAGCTGAGAGTAATTTGATCAAAAAGGGAAAAATTAATGTGCATCACAGATTCCAACTATGTTGACAGGCGGATTATTCAAGTCCAAAACACGTTTGACCAGGCAACCGCAGGGATATTTCCATGGAGTGGATACGGGTGCTTCTGGCAGTATCCTGAGTCACAGACTAACAAGTCCCCAGTCTGTGTTAAACACTCGTTCTCTAGCACTGTCCATAAACACCCCCACTGTCTTGCTCTCAGCAGAGAACCAGCATATTTTAAATAGAGGAAGGGACTCAAGATATTGAACCATCTAAGTCTTTTTTTTTTTTTTAGCTTTTGCAGGAGAGCAGGGAGAGTGGGAGTGGTGCTCACGCCAGCAAGTATTCAGCTAGAAAGCACCAGCTGCTCCTTGCAGTCGGCTGGCAGAGCCTCTGTCTGTCTTTTACTGCCCTCACTACACCTGACATTGCTTTACTGCTGTTCCTCTTCCTCCTGGGCTGCGCCCTGGGCTTGCGTGTCTTCCTGATCCTGTGACTCAGCCTGCGGTTGCGGCTGGTCCTGAGGTGGTCTGGGAGGGGGAGCCGGGGCGGGAGCAGGAGGACGAGGAGGCACTATGATTTGGTGCTGGCGCTGTCTATAGGCGATGACTGTGCCCAGCAGCAGGGCAATGACAGTCATGAGGTAGAGGTCCCACTCTGGCCCAAGAAGCTGGTCCAGGTCCACTTGAGAAATCAACTCCTTCAACTGGAAGAAGTTGAAATGGAGACAGGATGAAGGTCAAAAGACACAAGTGACTAATTTCAGTTACCTCTAATGAATAAGTTTTATCTAGCTTGAATTATTATTTTTAGTTTCCATTTCAAAGCCACATTGTCACAGGTCCAATTTGAGAATTTAAGTACTCACATTAAGATCCTGCAGGTACTGCAGTGTGTAAATCAGGCCCAGCTTGCACAGAGCCAGGAAAACTGGCACCTGAGCATCAGGACTGGCTTCGGCGGCCATGTCGTAGAAGCGCTTGGCCAGATGGATGTCCTGCAGAAAACACATAAAACAATTCTTAATCACAATCCTGTCTGAGCCTCTTAAATGCTGACACCAAATACTACTTTAACCATGTAAAAAAGGCAGAACATGATGCCTGTGGTTTAAAATGCACGTGAAATGTGCTTGTGAGTAAACAGATGTGTTTGTGTCACCAGTGAAACTGTTGCTCACCTGTTTGATGCCCAGACCTTTCTCATGCATGTAACCCAGGTTAAACATGGCCTGGGCACTGTGCTGCTGTTCCGATGCCAGTCTGTAGTGGATGACGGCTGTCTCGTAGTCCACATCTGTCCCATATCCATAGAAATGATAATCTCCTAGTTTTATCCTTGCCACAGTGTAACCTGGGGAAAAAAAAAAGTGTTTATATGGATTCTCACCTTCTCTACTCAGTGGGTTTGGTTTAGAGAAGTCAAATTCAGCTATTGTTCATTTTGTAATTATAGATTTTTTTTTTGGATTAAGAAGAAATGCTAAGATGTAAAATACATGAGGGACAGGAAGTTACCTTGTGCTGCAGCTCTTGTCCAGTGGAGCAAAGCACGAGGATACGTCTCATTCTCAGTGAAGATCTTTGCCCCTTCTGTTACAGGACATACAAAAAACCAGTTAGCAGGCTACTTGGCTACTTTTGGAAAATACACAAAAAATGTATTCCTATTGTTCCATCTTAGAAAGTATATGTGGACAAACGCTATTAAACCTTTCTCTGCCTCATGTACATTAAAATAATTCTAGAAGAAAACTATAGCGGATGGCCTCTGGAGGACTTTTCAGTTCAGATGATGTCGTCTGGTGGACAACAATGAAGAGAAAAGTTTTCATCCTCAGTAGTCTTACAATGTAATGACATCATCAACTGAAAACCATTTAGAATGAGGCAGAGAGGTATTTTCATGTAAAGGTAAGTTATGATTACTATGAATAGGATCCTGAATTCCAAGTCAAATTCACTCTCTCCCACAGTCACTACGCTAATGTATTGTTTTTTTGTTTTGTTTTTCCTACTCTGGTCCAGAACGAAGGCCACGTTGCTCTGGGCCACCTCGTAGCCCTGCTCAGCCAGCAGGAGATACTGCACCAACGCGGCGTCTGTTTCACCCTCTTTAAAGCTCCCATAGGCCGTCATCAGACGCTCTGACCAGCGACCACGCTCACACACGTTCTTGAAAAGCTAAACAGGTGAAGACAGAGGCAGAGGCAGTACATGAGTGTAAACAAAAATCAAGAGGAGACTAAAATGGATGATAAAGTCATGAGAAGGTAGCATGTGGCCGTCAATGGATGAGTGATTCAGTTCTCCTCACTTCATAATAAAAAGCAAGGAGCAGCGCGCGTAGCTCACCTCTACAGCTGTGTGGCACGAGCGCATCACACCAGTACCAGTTGCATGCATCTGGGCCAAGTTGTAGAAAGCCAGGATGTGGCCTGCCTGTGAGGCCAGGTTAAAGAATTTAAGTGCCTGTTTGTAATCACGCTTCACGCCAATGCCATCTGAGGAACAGAAGGAAGAGGAGAAAAAGAAATAACAGTGAATCACATAGAGAAGTCTACAAAAGTCAAAATGAATGAGAGAGAGACTAAGGGCTGGTAAGAGTGACAGTACTTAACAATTACACAACATGAGGCGATGAGACACTGAAGGATACACAGACGTACACACACACACACACACACACCCCTCAACACTCACTGTAATACATGGTGCCCAGCTGGAGTTGTCCATCCACCCAGCCTTGCTCTGCTGCCTTCTGGAAGTATTTAAGTGCCATCTCATAGTTCTGAAGACACAAACACATAAGTCTCAAACGCCTGTTCTAATCAAGTGTGACACACAATTTAAAGCTTCACGAAGAAAAAGATATATATTTCCCCACATTGTGATTATCTAATACTAGAATGTGCAGCTGCCAAGTTAGAAAAGGTAATATGGGTTTAAGTTGGTTTATCTTATACTAATGTTGAGATGGTTTCACAGGGACAATACTGTGTTAAAAGGGTCCTTACCACTGGGACACCTCTTCCATATAAGTATGCCATGCCCAGGCCACTCTGTCCCACTGGATTACCCTGGATGAAATAAAACCATACACTAAATAAAAGGATGATGAATGGCAGACCTGAGGGGAAACCGACCAGTTCAGAGACAGATGAAGACATTATTCTACAGCTTCAACCTTACCAAGTCTGAAGCCTTCTTGAAGTACTGCAGGGCTGTCTCATTGTTCTGTGGGAGAAACTCACTACCCTCTGAGTACATCTGATGGACAGAAGGAGTCACAGTGAAATTAAAAAACCTGATATAAAACCTCCAATACAAATGCACTGCCCTCTGTAGAAATAGCAATGCCAAATCATTGGATTTATTTATTTTGGACTGAATTTAGATTATCTTGCTGCTTTCCAACTCACACACTGCTTCTCTCACACTGTATGGGCTACATTGTCACAATATTTGCAAACACAGAACTGAAACAGCCATTAAAAAATAATGTGAATATATAGACGCAGTTAACAAGATACTTTAAAGAAAAAAGGAAATGATAATAAAACCACTAAATAAGGAAAGACATGTCTCACACCTTGCCC
Source organism: Ctenopoma multispine (assembly GCA_034779795.1). Lineage (NCBI taxonomy): Eukaryota > Metazoa > Chordata > Actinopteri > Anabantiformes > Anabantidae > Ctenopoma > Ctenopoma multispine. The sequence goes on from JAUYWH010000016.1 coordinate 7,235,334, forward strand.
AGGAAAGCCATAGCATGTGTATTTCCCGCATTTGCAGCCTGGTTGAAGTAGTCATAAGCCCTCTGTTGAAGTGGAAGCATGAGAAATACATTTAGCAATTTACAATCCCTAGAAAACCTTTTCCTTAAATATTTTGAAGTTAAGTGTCACCTGATGATTTTGTTCTACTCCACGTCCTCCATGCAGGTGTAGTTGACCTAGTCCCACCTGTCAGGGGGACACAAAGGAGTTAACTTCAGTGACAGTATAATAAATATGAAAACTACAATTACATTTCAGATTAATACATTCACACAATAATGTTTACATGTAATTGAATAAATATATTATAATTAAAATGTATAATGGAAAATGTCCAACATATGTCAATTCTTCCAACTCAAATTGTGATTCGGGTTGGCCACTGTCAACTGTTACTTTCCTCTCATGCTTTATACCATTAGATGAATGTAAATTTTGGCAGTCACAAGTACGAATGGCTCACACCGAGGTCTATCTGGCCACTAGCTAGTTGTAGTTTTACAACAATACAACTTATACAGAACTTCTATAAATAGATTTTGAAAGGGACATAATGAAAAGGACAACTATATAACCACCTGAGCTTGTACATCTCCCTTCTCAGCTAAGAACTGGTAGTACTGGATAAGGTCCTCCTCCAACATCCCACTGGTGGACCCTGGGTTCTCCACCTCATCCAGGAGCCTGATCCTCTGCACTGCAGAGCCCCCTGTAAGGGACACATCACTGGCCACTGCAGGTGGTGAAAGACCGCAGAGTGGGGAAAAAGCAGAAAGAAAGAAATATGTTTATAAATAATAATACTATAATGAGAACAATAATATGTCACATCTCAATTCTACATTAAAAACATTATTAATTGCAGTAAATATTTACCTTGATTTGCCACAAGCCTATAGTGTGTTAGTGCCGACTCACAGCTCTGGGGAACACCCACACCTCCCCAGTATCTGTATCCCTAATATCACAGGAAGAGACCATTTCAATACATTATTTCATTAAAAACAATAATTACCATGATTCTGTCATTCATTCTCTGGCAGACAAATCGACGCACCAGAATCATATGAGCTACCAAGTTTCCACCAAGAGCGCCAAAAGTGTAGTAAACCAAGGCCTAAAAAAACAAAAAATGTAGAAAAGTACATGAGAAATTGTTGAGAGAAGTGTCAGACATTATTTTAACATGCAACATTTTTTGTCAAAAGCAACTTAAAAGTGAATTTAACATCAAAAGAAGAAAGGGCGAATAAGTCACACCTACATAGAGAAAAAAAAAAGTACCTTGGCTTGACTTGAGTTCACTCCAAGCCCTGCAGCATACAGAAAGCCAAGAGCCTAAGGAAAAACAAGAAACGTTATAAGTAGTTATGTCACATTTTTATTAAGTTCAGTCTAAACCGATGAGTGAAAGATGTACCGTCTGAGCTTTAGGAGAGCCCTCGATAGCAAGCTTCTCAAATATTTCTTTGGCCCTGGTGACATTCTGGTTCATATAGTCCCCAAAGAGCATGGCATACGCCACCTTCTCCATGGCTTTCTGATGGCCCTTCTCTGCCACCTTCAGCAACTTTTCGTATAATCTAAGAGAGTAGTTGGATAAGCAAACATGACATAGGTGATCAGACTAATAAAAAGGCATGATAAAATATCTTTAACACCTAAAACAAATAAGGATGTACTGATAAAGTCACATTGTAATAAAGCACACACAGAAATAGATATACCCATAACAAAACTAAATTTATACTCACATGAGATACTACCTGCTAGTTAAACAATATAAATGATACACAGAAGGCTGGGTAAATTAGGTAGGTATGTTTTAATTTGCTCCATCTTACAGCAAGTAACAAAACATATTTTCCCTAGCTTAAGCTTGAGCTTAAAGCTCTTCCTGTAGCCATGATGGCTGAAATAAACAGAGCAAAGATCACCTGTGTAGTTTAAACTATCATACTGCTTCATCTTCACTTTTCGTCTTTGTCAGGTTTCAAATGTCCTCATCTATTTATAGTCTATAAAGAGAACTTGTCATGGAGCCATACTTAACAATAAAATCTAAAATAAAAGTTTTGTCATAACACCATTATCGACAAATTCCAATGCTTATAACAATGCAGATGCCTTCAAGCCTAAAGACTCCAAATAAGGTTGAAATAAAAAAAAGTAAGAAACTCACTCTTTCTTCTGGGTTTTCCTGGTGGTGGCATTGAGCATGCGCAGGAGATTCTGATACTGCTCCTCAGCCTGCTCTGCCTGCAGCCTCTGATGTGCCTGCTCCTCCGCTAAGACAAAGACAGGAGAAGTCTATAAGAACAAACTTTCAAATGAAAATGAAACCATGATGTGCTCTTAGACCAAGACCAATTTCTTATAATCAGTTTCAGTGGCTGTTGGAAAGGTACTGTAAATAACTTGCAGTAAAAATATTTCTGTAGTTGGCTTTGTGTCTACAGCACCTAATAAATGTTCAGCCAACTATTTTTTTAAATAACTTTAAATAAGAATTAAAATTACTTTGTGAAAGTAAAGTACTTGAATTGAAGACTTACTCTCACAGAAACCCCACTTTTTTTCCTGGTCATAGTCGTACGTTGTGGCACACCACAGCCGTCCATCCCCACGTCCATCAGTAGTACAATCAGAGTACTCCTTTCCCTGGAAGAGAAATGGGAAGATGCAGGGCTCTCCATGGGCTGTACCTCCATTCACCACTGGAACTGTAGTAAAAAACAGTAACAACCACAAAATTTCAATGTAAGAATACTACTACTACTACTACTATTACTACTACTAATAATAATATTAGGGAAACAAAAAACAACTAGATATGATGATAATGGAGAACATTATGTCCATTGTTGATCACTATTCATTCTATGAACCAATAGTTTCATAGAAATTTACAACTTCATACATTTTTTTTTTTAAACCTGTAAATTCAATAACTTTGCAGAAATCTTTATCCTTATGCAAGCTCCATATTACACTAGTGCAAAAAGCCAACAGGAAAAACTAACAATACCTATGTAAAATGATGTAACTCATGGCAAGAGCAGCCACAGGTGCAGGGCACTGTTAATTTCTCATGGGGTTTAACCTTTTTTCCCCAATCTGGAACTACCTTGAAACCACATGCGCTGTTGCTCAGAGTCAGCAAAGCTGAAAACAGGTTAACGTGTCAAAACTCAAAGCTTACAAAATAGAAACAGGATACGCCTCATTCTCAAAAGCAGATGTAATTTAAGACAACATGAGATTGAGGCGTCTGTAAAGCTACTGACAGCTTATGATTACTACTACCCAAAAATGCTAATAAAAGAAAGATTACATGTTATTGTAGGTTCAGACTTGAGGTACCTGAAATGTATCTAAACAGTGATGACAAGCTTTACTTCAGCAACCAGTATAGATCTAAACCCTGTGTTTTTAACATAAAAACATAAATTGTACACAACTTAATAACGGCAAAATCCAAGCTTCAACCTCAAGCTTCACTGCATCACACAGCTATGCCCACATGCCCAGTGGCTCAAGAAACCTTTATTACTCACAGCTACAGTTTGTGAATCCGTGCATCTGTGTCATAAACAACTGAAATGATGTGCTGTGATAATCATGACACATTATTAGCACAGTTGACATTTGACAATACATTTCTCCCACAGAGGTAGTGGTGTAGGTAGTCTCACAGTCATTGCTTTGATTAATCAGCTTCTGGCTCTTAATTGGACAGGCAAACGCTTTATTCAGAATTCAGCCTGTTACCACTGACAGAAGGCATGCCAGCTCGTGTCTATGTGTCACACAGACATTTGGAGTCAGACACCTACATAAGGCAAGAAAACAATTTATTCTATTATTAAGTCAGTACAGTAGTTAAAACAGGGACACACAACAACTTAATTTATAACATTTATTGTGTAAACTGTACTGTATGCATATTCAACAATACCAAGAACACACAGTTCCTATACTGCAGTTCCTTTTTCTGGCTGCATAATATGAATTATTTACAGCTCACTAATTTTGTCTTTACCCTCTTTTGGTTTCTCCTCAGCTAAAGGTGGCCGTTCAGGCAGGTCCTCCTTCTCCTCTCCCTCTAGACCATCTCTTGCTGACTGTTTCTCTTCTTTTGGTTGGGAGACATCATGGCCAGAGATAGCATCTGCGACAATGCCAGACACCACACGTGTGTCTTCCTCTTCAGAGTTTGGGTCATGATAAGACTAGAGAGATATGAAAGATAATAGTTACTGTAAATGAACAGCTGAAAGGAGCAATTCACATTACATATTAAAACACATTTGCTGTGATAAAGGGAAATGCTATGGATTTATACTAAAATGTATTTTCTAATAGCAATTTGCATCTCTCACTTCTCAATTTCTATGAAATAATAAAGAAATATGATAGAGGCAGATACAATGGATAGAATAGATAAAGTCTTCAGGAAAACAGAAGTAGTATTAATAATAATAGTAGCAGTAAAATAATTTTCAACGTTTTATATGCTAACTTAAATATCAGAAAGTTACCTTTAGCTCTGGTCCATCATTCTGTTGGTCTTCATCTGAAAAGTAATAATATTACAGCATTGTTATGTAAACATACATACCTTAATCCCACACGTAGCTGCAGTCACTTTTGTCCATACAGGTGTTTGCCAGGTATACAACAAACGCACATACTCACCAGCTGTTACTCCTTTGATGAAGACTATCAGGATAATGGTCAAAAAGTAAAATATTCTTGCCGTCTTTAAACACCTCTTACAGCCCATTATTGTTGCTATTCACAAGCTAACAATCTGTTAGCTGTAGCTGCTGCAATTTCTATCGCCAAACATTCAGTTACAGACGAGTCAAACTATAACAAAAAACATACATAAACTCATACACACGCCTGACAAAACAGAACCTGATTTGTTTTGGATACCACCCTGGTTAATTTTAGCTACTCAACTGTCAAACAAGCTGGCAAATCCTAATGCTAAGCTAGCAGAGTAGTAACTGTCTGAAATGACGTTCACCTAACAAGGTGCTGTTACACAGCCACACAAGACCAAACGGCTCAGCATTTAAAGAGACGCAAATCCTCGGTCTAAAAATTAAATACCAACTGCCTATTGCTACTTCAAAACATCAGTGTTTAAGAGCGAGATACAAAACCTTCAGCGTTTGACTTAGCTAACCATATTAAGCCCCTACTACAGATCGACACTTCCTATTCTCACAATTTGACCAATCAGGGTGCATTCCGCCTGACAGCAGCCAATGAGCGTGAAGCAAAGATGTGTCAGCCAATCAGGTACGTACACAATTATGTTTCTAGTTGACGGGCTTGTCCACGACACCAAAACACACGAAACCCTGTGAAGATGAGCTTTTGAAAGTTTGCGGTGGTTGCATAGTATCAGAGGCACCCCAAGCATGTTAATTATTATTTATAGAAGTATAAAAGTAATACAGATCAGCAACAGCGTATACAAATCTCAATACAAGGTCAGAAATATAAAACGAGACACCCGGTAAATGTGCTGGAGTCTGCATGTGCGCGGAGAGAGTGAATGTTTAAAAAATAAAAATTAATAGTGTCTAGGAGCTAATAAGAGTTTATAGTCCTGATATCCAGTGGCTTTGTGCAGATTAGAAGTTTGCAAGAGATTATATTGTGAGAGATAGGTCCACACTGGAGGTAAAAGGGTTACTACAGGTCACCTTTTGTCTTTACTATCTGATTACCAACGGACTATTTTGAAAACAAAAGTATAACTTGTGTTTATTTTTATTTTAAGTTGACTAATTACAGAAATCTATATAATGAAAGGACTCATAAGAATAATAATTAGTTAGGATCAATGATGTCTTTATTACTTTTGCTGTCTGTGTCTGACACTTAGTAAACTACCACACTCCAGCCAAGGAAGTAGCAGATTAATAGAGACACTGCAGGTACTATAAGAACTGCAAGCACCTAACATAATGACTCCACTGTGTTCAGATCTTCTCTCAGAATTCACCACTCCTGAAAATATTCATCACAGAGCAGTCTCTAGAAGATATTGCCATTATACATGCACTTTACAAAATGGTCCTTCACAGAAGTAGTCATACTGGTAGATGTGGTAATTAATAACAATTTATTTACATAATATTTGAGTGGTCATTTCAGACACAGTAATAAGACAAATGCATCATTGTATGGGAAAATAAACATCCCTAGTAAACAAGATAATATAAAGCATGAGAGACTCAATTCAAAAACTGCTCATACAGTGACACATTATTTGTTATTAATGCTCCAGCTGTCCATAAGACAAAAAAAAATCAACACGTTTGACTTTGAGTTGCAAATATGATCCTCTGCAGGCTGTTGAAACTGTGAGAAAACACACACAATGAGATTAGACTTTTGTTGAAAGCCAAGAGAAGCACATGTACGTGCCAAAAAGATAAAATGGAGATTTTCTTTTTCTGGCTGAACATAACTTCTGCCACCGTACTGATAACTGGAGTGAAGAGTACAGAGCCAAAAAACAAATCAATAAAAGCCAAATGTATGTGCGCCCAGTGTGTTCTGAAAATTCTATGTGAGAGTGTTTCATTTCTTAGGCCATTTACAAAATCAGCAATTTATATATCTCCGAAATTATCATGGAAGAATGCAATTTTCACAAAAATTGTAAGGCAACTGACTTGATTTATTTCATGTGAGGTAAGTGGCACCAACAATGGCAGCACAGGACAAGGCTCAAAGTACAAGATCAATAGAGGCTTGGGTCTACCACACCAGGCAGGATTCAAGGTGTAGGCTGTGCAAAGATGTCCATGAGACAATCCAGCACATAACAGCAGGGTGTATGATGCTAGCAGGCAGGATGTACATGGAATACCACAACCAAGTAGATGGCATAGTGTAAAGAAACATTTGTGCTGTATATGAACTGAAAGTCACACGATCAACATGGGATAGACCTCCAAAGGTGGTTGAGAATGACGAAGTTAAGATCCTGTGAGACTTTGCGATACAGACTGATAAACTGGTAATGGCTGTTTTTTTTTCCCACCAGCAGTCTCCAGGAACAACATCTGAGATCTCTGTCCAGAACAACGCACTCCTAGGAAAAATATGTGTCTGGTTATCATGAAAACCTGAACTTGCAGACTTTTTGACAAGTCTATGCTGCGTCATATGTCAATCCGTCACATTTAACATCACCTCCTCATTCACTGCGATGTTTATTCCCTCTTCCTAGTGAAAATTCTCATAATTGGCCAACAGAAAATGAACATCATGAATCAATACAGTTTTGATATTGTCCCAAGCTATTTTCATTCATCTTATTACTGCCGGCACAACAAAGTGATAAGTGGTAATAAATCACAGTATACAATTGCAATAATTATTCCATACAATTTCCAATAATATTAAGTTTACAGTAATGTGGCTCAAGTGCTGAGAAAAACTATAGGAAATACTATGCACTAGGAATAATATGTTTCCAGTGTTCAAAAGTGGTTTATCAGGACAACAGAAATTATGTGGTCTGTTCAAACAAGTGGTTTTCTTTCACCTGCACAACTGTACTATACTACAGGCTAGTTATACCTGAGGGGCAAAATTCCAGTAAGAAGTATAAGGCAAGGTTGGTCAAGGTAAAGAGAGCAAATCTCTAGAGCAAATGTGTAAAACCCTCTAACAACAGCTATCAAAGAAAAACAATTGAACTGTTTGTGTGTATCCAGAGTCAGCAGAGAGCAAAGAGAACCAGGTGATTTAACGTCTAGGTACAGCTGGACACCGTGGTGAGATCAGAGAGCAGCATCCCGTGGATGCATGATGGTAGAAAAGAGTTTATCGCTGGTATGGTTTGATGACCCACTCTGCTGTCGGGTTCAGTTGTAAGAGGTCTTTCATATAGGTTTCCCCATCTAGACATCTCTCCTCTTAGAAAGGACAAGAAACACACACAGAGAGGGAGAGAGAGAGAAACAGGTGTATATGATATACTGTAGTTACTACAGTTATAAATTACTATACAAGTTTATTTCTGTCCTGCTGACTCACTAACACTAAAAAAAAAAAAATGTAATGACTTTTTAGCAGGAGAACAACTTACTGATGTTTCCACCGATCTCATAGAGACAAAGCTCTTCTCGTTTCACTGCCACTGAACTGGGAGTACGAAGAAAAAGAGCAATGAAGAAAGACAGTAGGAGGGAGTTAAGGAGATATGAAGAGAGGATAGGCCTTACATACCTGTCTTGGCTGATAAAACGGGTTAATACATCAGCAGCCTGCAACTCTTCAGTAAGTTGAACTGCCATTGAAATTTTACTGAACTGGGGCGCTTGGACTCGAATGAATCCCTGCGAACCCTCCTGGTTTCCGAGACAGATAGACATAAACACAGAGAATGAAAGAGAAACATGCAGTCAATCGCACATCCATAAAAATACGAATTGAGGTCATCTTCCAAAACACTTCCCTCATCGAAATTCAAACACTCACAAGAAACAGAGGTCAGAGGACTAAAGAATGTGGATTTGGATACATTCCTGTTCTTCTGTTTAATAAACTCGAGTCATTGTCTGGTCTCAAAGCACTTAACTGAGCATACAAGATGAAAATGTTGCTCATTCACCACTAAACAGCCAAGACGAGCAGAGCCATATTAATATGCTGTTAGGGGGCACTTTTCTGCCTCTGGTTTGATAGAAAAAAAAAAGTCTCTGAACTGCACAATAATTCTACTAAAATAAGTGAGGTTTTCAGATTCTTTAGGTGAATTAGGCTATGTATGCAAATTCTGAGCACTAATCACTTTACATCTTATAAAATGATGTGCCATTGTGTATTTGGCCCATGTGGCCACGTCGCACCTTAAAAAAAAGAAATCTAATTCTAATAAGACACCACTAGATGTCGCTGTCTCAACCTGATCAGAGCTGTGCTGTGCGTTATCACCGCCACAGAACAATCATTTGATTGTGATAATTTAGGTTATTAATGGTTTATTTGTTATTCATTATTTATTCATCATTATTCAAGGGAAGCACAAAAAACCTTTCTGTGGCTCTGACCCTGACTTCCACTACTGGCTGTTTGGTTGTGACATCAGAGTCGGTACATAGAATAAACCAGATGTGTAATAGGTGTTAGTCTGTTTAAGTAAGGAAAAACCCATCATGAAATAAATATATAATTACCTTCTCATTACAACATTTCTTAATAAGGTTATTTCTTAAAATAGGTCTCTGACATAACCATGAAATTAAATTCCTACCTCAGGGACAGCTTTATCAGATGGCTTGTCAGTGGTAATCTTCTTCAGCAGCTTTCTTACAGCTCTCTCTTTGTTTTGTTTCCTCTGACTTTCCATGTTTTGTTGTCTGACCTGGGTCACAATGAACTTGGGTATCTGGAGAGAAGATGCACACACACAAACATCATATTTGCTGCACTCGGTACACACTGTACCATCCTCCACACTCCATGGAAAAATTAACTAGATTCTTTTGTGAAAAACATTTCCTAATAAGGATGGCCTGAGAAATAGTGTTGACACTGATACAAACTCAGTTTTCATAATGATGACTTGAATGGCTGTGTGTATTGGGCTAGAGGGCTGTGATCTTTTTTTTTTTTATCCTTACTGTCCATAGAAGATTCTGGTATCTTATCAGCAGCCGGACGATATTGGCTGTGCTGGTTGCCATGGAGAATTCCTGTTGTTCTGTAATCTTGGAGCGAAAACCTTTGAACATGAAGATGTTGGGTGCCATGACAACAGAGACATTGTTGAGAGTCATTTTATTTTTCTCCTGATGCTCAATCACACGTTGGAAAAACTCCACTAATGCCTGCAAACAGAAATTTAATTTGGAATATGAACAGTCAAGAAAATCCTTAAATGTGAGCAGAAGTGAAAATGTTGTGTGTAGCACCTTTCAAAATGAGTGCACATCTACCTTCAAAGTATCCCTATTGGCCTCAGGCAACAAAAGGACCAGCAGGTTCAAAGCTTGCAGCTGTTGCTTCTTTGTGGGGAGCTCTAAACAAACACAGAAATGTAAAGTTTCCCGTTCATTGATTCATAATGTGGCTGATGTGTGCTTGTGATGAAGCATAATCCTTCATGATCAGATAGTACACCTACTGTTGACAGCTAGAAATGCATTGAGGTATTCCACAGTCAGTAATGGATGAGGTAACTCCCTGATGAACAGCTTCAAAAGACTAGCAGCATCGTGCTGTTTCAATTGTTGCCATGGAAACATCCCATCATAGAAAGAGGACTCGAGCTCCTGGCACAGTGACTGAATATGGAACAGACACAGCAACTTCAAAAACTATTGACTGTCAAAAATCTGTCGCAGAGGAGCTGGTGACAGTGAAACAATTTCACCAACCTTGACTCGAGTGGCTGCTCCGGGAATCCGTAGCAGCCCTTCTGTGTCTAATCCTTCCTGCTCTATATGATTAATAAGCTAGAAAAAAAGACAGCAGAGTTAAGGTTAGGTTACACATCCCAAGAAGACGATATTTCTGATTCTAGTTATACCCTGTTTAATGTGAATTGTAAGACTAGCAGCTAATTTATCAATCAATACAACATTTCTTCTTGTTACTGCTGTAATGACTGAGAATATGATTGGTTTGAGTTCTCACCCTTTGCAGTACAAATGGCACTTTGGTCGCAGGAGCCCGCCTCTGGTCCTGATCCAATAAAGTGGCAAGGGGAACACCAAACAGACCACTTTCTGCACACAAACATGAGTAAAACTGTAGCATCATGATAAAATACATTAAGTATATGTTTACCTGGATAAAAACAATTGAAACATATACAATATTTCAATTGTTTTAACAACTGTGTGTGTGTCAGTGTTATATGTATGGTAGTGTGTGTGTGTGTGTGTGTGTGTGTGTGTGTGTGTGTGTAATTGTTCTTAATTGTTTTCTTTTTATGCTCAATTTGTGTCATTAAGCAAGAAAGGAATAAGAATGAGTTCTATTTCCCAATTGTGAATTTTATGAATGAACATAATTATTATAATTATTATTATGTGTGTACCTTTAGTCTTAACTTTGACAGCTTTGTGCTCCTTGAGGTCTATCCCAGCTGTGTCAAACAGAGCAGTCATTTCCACAAGCACCACCCTACGCACCTGACAAGACATTAAAACAATAAAAGATGTATATTTAAGGCGTAGAAATTAAATGACAACCTTTAACAACAACTGTACTAACTTGTCTCTCATCAAACATTTACACATGTGCATGGAGAGATCAAATACTATCACTACCTACATGTTTACCTTACTCACCTTTTTCATATCCAGAGGAGAGAGATCTCCTACTCTGGTCTGACCTGTTTTATCTCGGAGCAGCTTAAAGTTCTGGAGAAGAAAAAAAAAGTGAGAGGGAAAAAAGGTTGCTGCAGGAGAATTGTAAGCACTGCACTGCACATAGTTAAGTTTTGACTGTATTTATTTAATTCATATGGAATTCTAAATGTGCTTTAACTAATAGTGAAGTTACTGGATTGTATGATTAGTGATTTTAAGACATCCAACTGTGGAAATATTCTGTTATACCAGCTTCAACCACCAGTTGTCACTGCAGACCAGCAGCTTTCTGCAGATGCAGTATTCATAACAATGTCTGTTTGTATGTACATTTGTATGCTCTGTACATATAAACATAATAATGTAAGGTTTTCATTATCCTGTTTTTACATTACAGGGCCAAATTATTGGAAAAAATAACTATTAGCTACAATCTGCATATTTAAACTTCCAACAATCCATAATAAAGCATAACATTAAAAAAAATAATTAAAAACTATTCCGCAAACATTAAATGTGAGATAATATTTAACTATTTCCATAATTAATTTGGTTATTTTACATTGAGATGCAACAGATAACATTTGGTCACACCTAAAAACCTATAGTCCAGCAGTAAAAAAAACAACAAACATCCAGTTTGTACAGTATATCGGCAGATCTTGGTTGACCACTAACCCACATGAATTAATAAGTTTTGCATACATTTTTATGACGATATATAAATTGAGCGCATCCTGTTCCACTGTAACTACAACACTTCTACAAGTGCTGTACATATACAGCCTTTGTGTGCGTGTGTGCACAGGAATGTGACTCACTGGTAGTTTGTCATCAGATGAGTTAGGGCTCGTGGTGAACTTTTGATGGTTGTCTCTATAAGTGAGCGCCTGCTCCGAAAACGCCACTTCAACGTTCAGTTCTGTCTCTGTTTCTGTTATACACATAAAAAAAAGAAAGAAAAGGTAAGACCATGCAACAATTTAGAATTAATTAATTTTGAAAGAGGTCAGAAAATAATAAATCAGTGTTTATTGTATGAACCATTCATGTTTGTAAAATAATAGTGGCTAGGCAGAGGTTTATTTGGTTCACAGCACCGTTGCTGACTCAAACTCCGCGTCTGTCTCTCTGTAGGAGAATTTTACACATACCAGCTGAAGTTCCATCTTTTTGTCCATTCTCACTTCCTCCTTTGAGTTTACTAGGCTCTTCATCCTGCAGCAGACAGTATAACGCAGAGACACGTAAGGGCACAACACACAGTCACAACAACAAGTCACAGATTCACACAGTAGTCCCCCTAGCAGAGCATTCTTTAGGTTACATATTATTTTGTCTGTTAATTAGTGGACGAAGTAGGTGACTGTGTAAAAGAAAATATAAAACCTGCCTTTCAAATGTCATATTCCTCTGATTAGAGTAGCACGGAATAATAGTAGTGAACATATTTTATCCAAATCATCCCTTATGTTTCTCTTATACTGTACTACGGTATATAAGTATCTGGTCTGTTCAACAGAATTCAACCTTGTGTAATCTCAGTATAACGTATTTAAAGGAACTGATTTGAGTGATAAAAGATACAAGTTCAGTGACTGGTGACTGATTTTACTGTGAGATTGAAGAAGTAGCAACATATACAACGTAAGCAGAGGTGATCACTTCCTCTGTGGTTTATCCTGTTTTTTTCACATGACACGTCCAACAAGGGACATCAGGTAACACAATGCTGAAAAAAACAACAATAATAATACTAAGAACTTGTTTTTTTACATGGATTAAACAAACTGGTAGGTAGGTTTTGTTGCCTGGCGGCTAGCTGTTTCCCAGTTTGCCACTTTCATGCTAAGCTTAGTCAGCTGAATACAGACACACAGTACAGTATACAGTATTTTTACTGGTGCTTCAGTTTTAGAATATTCGATTTCTTAGACAATATAATTATGTTTGTGTTCATGCATCTACATGTGTGAGTGTGTGTGTGTGTTTGTGACCTAACCTGTTTCAGTGGTCTGAAAATATCCCTGACATCAGGTGCATGTTGTCGGTTGCGTCGCCGTAACGTCTGCTGTACTGTCGTCACGCGACGTTCTACAGCCGCCGCCTGAGTCCTGGTCAGTGTGGACAAGAACACTGCGTTGTCTTCTTCCTGTCAGTCCATTAGCCAAAATCAAAATCAGTCAATTAGTATTCCACCTATTTAATATCTTCTCATGTCAGCCTTTATTGTTAATTACATTTTTACTTAGATAACAGGTTTTAGTACACACTTATTCAAAGACCTGAATTACAAATATGAAACTGATAAGCTATGACTCAACTTGGACTCAGGTCTCACTAATTAAATACAGGATAAATGATTGACACCTGATCCAGGTCAGCTACTAGTGAATCATCAAACAGCCGTGCTAGGCCTGCCTCTGTGAGCCATGCCTCTTCGTGCTCGCCTTCTGAAAGAGAAAACAAGAGAGACAATATTTAAAAAAGGAGATGATGGATAACTCTAAATTTGGTGCCTGAGGTGATACATCACTAGTGTCATTTTGCGATTTAAAATGAGGGGAGATAAGTATAAAAAATGGGGACATATGTCACTACATTTGTCTCCATGGCAGTCACTTAAATAATTCTACAGGTGCAGGAAAGGGAAAGGAGTGACCATATTATACAGGAAGACAGAACTGTAGACACATATTATACAGGAAGACCGGGTTTGCTTGAGGGAATAATAGCTTTCATAAACAAGCTAAATAACACTCACACAAATACACCCAAGAATTACATTTCTCATGATCAAGGCAAAGCAGGGCCAGCCTGCACAAGTCTGAGCAGGCGGGAACAGTCAATTCAGACCACTTTACCTCTGTTTGTCAAATCTTTGTTTTTAAAGGCATAAAGAGAGACACGGAAAATGACGACAAAAGTGCCTCTTGCATTTTTAGCTTGTGATCAAACTCTGCCTTTTCCCTACGCAGAAAGCTCTAAGGGGCAGTTTATCTCCCTTTCACTTCTAGTCATGCCCACAGCATCTCTACCTTCAGGAATCTTCTGCTGTTCCTCTTCTTGAACTTCCCCTTCTCCTCCACCATCTCCCCTCGCTGCTCCTCCTCCTGTGCGGGTGATATTCTCCACTTCCTTCCAATAGTCGTCCATCTGCAGCTCATCCAGAGAGTCCTGCAAGACAAGCAGACACATATACTGTATACTGTACGAAAGCGTCCTTACTGACAGTTTCGAGCTTTCCTTACTGTTTCGTATCTTGCTTCAACTACATATGATGCAAAGAGATAAGAAAAATAGAAGCACAAAACCCTGAGCCAGTCTGAACAAGTCAGAGTATGTTGTTTCATTTAGCTTTTTTGCTTATTTGGCATTCTTTACAGGCCGTCACAGCTCCATGCTGGTGTTAAGAGAACATTTGTTCTCAGGGAATTCATCAGAAGGACCCAAAATACATTCTTCCCCAGAACTAAAACGAGGAATCTGGGACAACAATTGTAAGCTTGTCAACCAAATCATCTACAACCAAGCACAGCTAAAATGTGTTTACTGAAATAAAAATCATATACCTACTAAGCACATGCACATCTGAGAAGTCATGCAGTGTTTCATGAAGTTCAAATATGTACTTGCTCACATCTACCTTCACTGTGCGTGTGTGTCCGGTCTATAAATGGCAGCACACAGTGCTAGTGTGGGAGTAAGAAATAAACTGAAAGGACAAAAAACTGCTCGAATGACGAGTTAATTTTAGTTTAGTTTTACATTTGTCTCTTGTTTTTCCCCACACGTCGTCTGAGCTGATGTTATGATGTTAGTGAGTTCAGTTCATAACGTATGTTTCATCACATGAATCAGGCGATTTACCTGTGAGTTACAGCGCTGACATGCGGCTCGTGGTCTGGATCTGGAGATGGGACTGTGCCTGGGACTGGAGTTCTTAGGGCTGGAAGAGTGCAGACCTGGTGACCTGGGGGGAGACCTGGGGCAAGTGATGGAGCTTGGTGTGGGGACCAACAGTGGTTCGGTGCTACTGGTTTTGGTGCTATTGGCGATAGTGGCAGACCCATCTCTGTCTACATTGTGTGTGTTTTGGCTCTGTTGGACAGTGTAGTGGCCTGTTCTGCGGCTACAACAGAGACAGACAGAGACAGACAGATGGAGGCAGAGACAGACAGACAGTTAGAAACATACATCTGGTTATTTGACATAACCCTTGTAAAACTTTGCTGTAATACCCAGGTCAATTTTCATATCTGAAAAAATAAAACACAAATTATGGAGCAACACACGTTTCACTTTAGCAGAGCTGTGCACTTTGCACCTCATTTACTGGTGGCATTGTGATAGATATCTGGCAGCAGCACTTATCATAAAAATTTTCTCGGATTGTCCGAGAAACCTTTGCATATGTTGTGCAGTAAAAAGTCGTGCATGGAGGTTTCGCTTTTTATTCAGATTCCTCTGTCAGATGACACTGTGCTGTCAGTGAGTCACACAGACAGAGGTCTGCCAGGGACTGAGTCAGCAGCATGAAGAATCTCCAGCCAACTAGTCAACTAATGATAAAAACAGCAGCAGATTCTGCAAGAGACACTGTGATGATGTACAGTGTGTGTTAGTCTCCTTTTTTGGGTTTGTTGATGTCTGATAGGAAACACATTCTCTTACTGTTTCTCTACTACTGGAATATTCTGATAATTATAGAGTTAGCAGATACAGCTGACGGATGGTGTAGCTTCCTGCAGTGGGTCTGATTTCTGTGGTGCAGACAATCAAGCTGAAAAGCTGCTGTCAACAGTGTTGTTATCCATCCCTCCACTAATGAATCACTGGCCTGATCTCACCTACCCAAACACCCTGTCATAAAAATACCCACATGTATATTTGTCAATGTGAGCTGTTTGAAGATTGAGTATATTGAGACAGATGCAACAAAACGTTTTAATGAAAGCAACATCTACAGCTAAGGAAAGGAAACTGTGAAAATGAATTAAGACAATGGTCAGCAATAATGTCTCAAATTTAAAAACATTAATACAGTGTTAATATCTAAGGCTATATATCTTTAGAGAAATTCAACTAACTGGGAAGTCAGACTGAACAGTGCGGAGCTGATGTTGTGTATTAATTAATTTGGAATTACCAGTGGTTTATTACCATTGAGTTGTCCTGCTGAGCCAAGATCACATACCGCAGCAGACATCCTGACCCCCCCCTGTACATACTAATAAAGTCATAAAAAAACATAAAGTAAATATAGACACTCACAGATGTGCTTTATGTACTTTGTTTTCTTCCACACGTCTCTCCCTACATCCTCTTCTTGTCAGACCTTTCCTCTCCTTCTTACTCTCCTCCTACACATAACCTGTCACCTCCTTTTCCTTTAGTACTTTTCTCCCCCCCAGCCCCAGCTTTCTTCCCTGTTTTCCTACATTTGTACTCCGACGGTCCGATCTCTTCTCTTCCCCTTTCTCCCAGTAGGATTTAGTCCAAGCTCTGTGTAATAGCACAAACGGAAACATGCTGTCTGACTTCTGTCTACCCCTCATTGTTGTGATAATAGTAAATTTACGACAGTCCTTTCACACATGTTCATTGCCCTGAAAACCAACTCACCAACTGAAGTGTTTACCATTACGTTTGGAAAAAAATGTCCTTGTTTCCACTATGCTACAAAAGAGGTGTTTACTTTGGAAGCAGATTTAAACCTGGCTGACAAACATATGAACTCACAGGATGAGTTAATCATTTACCTTCATCCAGAGGTACACTATTAAGAATGGTTTTGCTAAACCATAAATTGGAAATTTGCACATACA
The DNA here is from genome assembly GCA_034779795.1 of Ctenopoma multispine. Taxonomy (NCBI): domain Eukaryota; kingdom Metazoa; phylum Chordata; class Actinopteri; order Anabantiformes; family Anabantidae; genus Ctenopoma; species Ctenopoma multispine. The sequence continues at coordinate 7,252,540 of JAUYWH010000016.1, forward strand.
CACACATTAACACACTATTTAGATGATTGTAGATCAAATTACTGAAGATGTTAAAGACATAGTTTATTAGCTTTAGCTACAATGCATTTGTTCTGAGGATCATATTTGTGGTTTTGAGTGAAATGTCTCAGTAAGTAGTTTATGGATTGCCAAGAAAACTCATGTTCTCTAAATTCACGTTTTCACCGTGTGCCATCGTCGTGGCGGGTTTGAGGCTCTGATGCAACAGGCACCTGAATTATCTGTGGTGCAAGAAAATACATTTACAACCATGTTAAAAATTAAGCTTTGCTGCATCCGAGTCCATACTTAAGTCAGTGTTTGTTGCCAATCTGCGAATCCAACAGCCTTTTTCTTCTTTAATTAGAGTTCATAAATTGTGTCACGCACACACCACAATAATGTAAACACATAATTTAAATACATACATACATACAGTCATGTGTGCTATACATATAACACACATGACTTTGCTCTCTTTTGCACACACTCAGAGCGTGTGCTGCCCTTGTGAATAACACTTTATCTCTGTGGCACAATTTCATACATACATGCACAAATGACCTCTAAAAGAAAACCTTTATCCCCTCACCTTTTATAAGCTGCTTGGAAGCATGTGTGTAAACCAGCCTGAAGTTTAAAGAGCAATGAAAGGAAATAGGACTGACCAGTAAAGAGCCAGCTCAGCACTGATGAGCTGGCTCTTTACTGGTCAGTCCTTCACATCCTCACAAGATGTGAGGATGTGAAGACAATCGACTATTTGATGGGAATCTTGCCAACAAAAAAAAAAAAAAATGTAAATGGTGAAATGTTATTTTTAAATATCTGCTGGAGATGGATGAGATATATTGTTGTGGTTTGGCACTTGAGCATAAAAAAAAGTGAACAACACACAGTTGAGGAAGTTTTGCAACTAACATAACAAGGGGGAAGAGGATGAGAAGTGTGCGTGTGGTATTCCCATTAACATCAACAGGTGCCAGCTGCCCTCTGTGTAGACAGAGGCTGCTTCTGTTCCCCCTCTCTCACAGTTACTGGTCTCAGCAATGACCTACAGGCTGAATCAATCATTTAGTTGTGATGAATCTGTACTTGTCTTTGTGCTGAACGTCTGAATCGGCTGTCACTGTGTCTTTGTCAATCTTTCTGTGCCCGTCTGTTTTATATTTCTCCCATTTTTAAGCCTCTCTCTCTCTCTCTCTCTCTCTCTCTCTCTCTCTCTAGGATGATGTTCATTTTTATGACCCTGTTTATCCCTCAGCTCGTTTACAATAGTCCGGCTTATCCTGACCGACACCACATTTAATCTGAGTGACAGGAAGCTACACTGCTGAGCGACTGTTTTTATTGACAACAATTTACTCGACACGATTTCGTTGCTTATGTGATGTCTCGTAGCTTTTCACAGCTCGTCTTGCTTTCTACAGATGTCATTTCCTGTGCAGCATTGTGTTTCTGCTGAATGTCCTTTGCATCACACAGTCAATTTGTTTGAACCACGTGTGTCCTCTGGGCACTGTTTTTCCAAGTCACACTACAAAGACTTTCAGCAGACACGTAACCTAAGGCTCCTTAGGTCGGATGTCCACTGCTGGTAAAATGCCAGCAGCTTTCTGTCTGTCTGTCTGTGTCACTCTGTCTCCCATTTCCTCACTAGGGGAAACAATGACCACAAAACTAAGCCTTCAAGTCAACCTAGACAGGACACACACGCACTCTGCCGTGGGAGGTGAGACAAAGGCAGCTGTAACATAATGCTGTTTTTTTTGTTGTTTTTTTCTAACTAACTGGACAGACCATCTGGAGCACACGCATATATACCTACACTGAATATTAACACACAGGGGCAGGTGTGTGTCTACGTGAACACCAGCTGGACGACACAACAAGTTGTTTACAACAGCTGTTTGTCTATTACACACACACACACACACACACAGTCAGCTCGGCCCGGACAAGTAAGCGAGCCTGCTCTAACTGTTCATTTGTTTCCATGTGAGATCACAGTAGGTCCTAGTCAGTGTTTCCTGTGTGACAGCGTCTTTTGAATTATGGCTCCTCACTGAAAGAAGCTGACAAGAAGGTTATTATGTCTTAAACAACACAGACAAAGGCAGTTTTTTTTTCATTTGGCTATTAAATTCAGACAATATGAGACTCTATCAGTGATCCAGATACATCAACAGTGCAGCTGTATTATATTAGCATCAGTTGGTTTTAGCTTCTCTATAGTGTGGTGATGATGTTTTTGTTTTGTCACTACACACTGAATAGCTGTGTGTTTTCAATGGCTGTTCAGACAAACAAGACATCAGAATTCCTCAAGAAAACAAACCCAAAGATACTCAATTCACTTCTTCAAAGAGGTTTATTTTAATTCACAACCACCAGCAATACATTTTCTTTTATTGAACAATCTTGTTATATTATGACCTGCAGTCTGAGTCAGACTGTCTGTAAGAAAGTCAAGGTTAACCTACTGATTATGTGCTCAAGGAAAAACATAACCAGAGGCCAAAGGTGGAGTAAGCACGGACATAATAAAGTTGCTTTCCCAAGTGCAGTGAACCAGACTGCTGCTGGGAATTATTAACTATTCTACACCATCGATATCACGTTTTCACTGCTGTTAAATTCAAAAGTGATAAAATTAACACAGTCAGTAAGACCAGTTGTTCCCTCTCTCTCTCTCTCTCTCTCTCTCTCTCTCTCTCTCACACACACACACACACACACACACACACACACACACATAGATGCGCTGCTGCCTTCAGTTTTTCAGTGCTGTCATATTATAGCTGCACACACACACACACTCAACTTTCCCACCTGGGCGCGGCGGGCTGGTGGTCCTGGTCCTGGTCCTGGGGGCAGCTGGGAGCACACAGTCCAGTTTTGGGCAACAGTTCCGTGTTGCTGTGGTAACCCGTTAAAACCACTCCCTGGGACTCCTGCTGCTGCCGACTCATGTTTCTTATTTCTTCTGCTTTCCACACGGCGGACATCCGAACATTTAAAAGGTGACAGGCGATCTATCAGCCCACCCGTGGGTCTGTCTGTGTCTTTATCGGCCCATGCTTTCCATCGCTGGACTATTGTGATGCCGACTCATTCTGGCTGATCGAACTCCCTCCTGCAGCCCCGTCCCTCTCTCAGTTCTCGTCTTTCTCTACAACTTGTGTGTCGGCCTGAGGCAGGACGGGCTGGATTACAGCTACACCACAGCACAGGGATTGGCTGAAACTGCACGACAAAGTTTTATAGCTGATAGCGCCCCCTGCTGTTTAAAGAATCAATGTGGGCTACATTAGTTTTAATTTTTGGATGACAGGAGCAGAAATCAAAAAACCTTTTATTTTGCCTTGTTGCAGCTGCTGATTGAACCACGAGCACAAAAGAACCACCCCGACATTATTAACAAAGAAAAAAAAAAGATGTAACACAAATGAGGTGAGGTCAAATGTAACACATGGCAATTATAAGCAATCCAAATTGTTTTTCAAATATTTTAAATGCTCACATAGCAAAATATAAACCACTGAAAAATATATTTTATATATAGATATATCTATATCTCTTCACTGGCTTCCTGTTGCATACAGGATCCAATTCAAAGTACTGTTTCTTGTGTTTAAATCTTTGAATGGTCTTTCTGAGCTTTTGTCTATGCATGCTCCAGCCAGAACCATGAGATCCAGCACTCAGCTCATTTTAACCACTCCAAGAACAAGGCTAAAAACCAGAGGGGACAGAGCATTTGCTGTGGCAGGCCCCAGACTTTAAAACAGTCTGCCTCTGAATGTCAGATCTGCACAAACTCTGGAGCATTTTAAATCGCTATTAAAAACACACTGTTATGGACTGGCTTTTAGCACGGGTTGACCTGGATGTTTTTATTTATTTTACTGTTTTATTCTCTCTTAACTAGTTTGATGTATTTAGTGGATTACATAGTTATTTTTATATATATTGTGTTTGTACAGCACTTTAGGCAGCACAAACTGTTGTAAATGTGCTATATAAATAAATTTGACCTTGACCTATATATATATATATATATATATATATATATATATATATAGAGAGAGAGAGAGAGAGAGAGAGAGAGAGAGAGAGAGAGAGAGAGAGAGAGTTATTATATATATATAAATAATTTAACACGATTCTCCCTTCTCTTTCTCCCCCGCCCCCCAATTAGCTGCTAGAACTTTCTTGCTTTTTCAGCAATTTGTTGTCTCCATCCCAACTATTTTGAGATCTGGCAGGCATCAAATTTGAAATGAAGGATCATGTTGTCCTGGGCCCAGCCAGAACTGTCAGCGGGCCTGGGTACACCATGGTAAACATGCCCCTGTGCCAACTATTTTGAGACCTGTAGCAAGCATCAAATTTGAAATGAGCTCATTTTGTGCATAAAATTGTAAAATTTCTCAGTTTGAACTTTTGTTATGTTGTGTTTTCTGTTGTGAATAAAATATTGGATCATGTGATTTGAAAGTCCTTTAGTTTTCATTTTATCCAAATTTAAAGAATGCCCAACTTTTCCAGAATTCGGGTTGTATATAATATCTATATGTTTAACTGGTTCATTGTATTCACAGTATTTGCACAGTGGCACATTTTGAAAAATGATACATATCAACTGCAGTACAGTTTTCTGTTAGTCAATGGGTCACAAAGACTAAAATTGATATGCAAACAAATCTTAAATATAACAATATTAGTTAGTTAGTTTAAACATCATCACTTCTATTGTACTAAAAACTGCACTGTTCACATACAGGATAAAAGTTTAAATCTAAATATAGTAATACTGCATTAAAATGTAAGTGTAAAATACATTTACGGACAATTATTACAGATTTACAGTAAGGAATGTTACAGTCATTAACTTTTAATATTAAAATACGTTATATAATTATATATGTGTTCTGATCTACACCTAACCCAGTTCTCTATAATTTTCCATTGGTGATCAGAAATACCAAATATTAACATAAGTGTTGTCAGGTTGAACAGACTCACAAATCAAAGCAAAGCATTTTCAGCCTGGCTCTCATATACATGTTCCTTACCTGAGATGAAGGTAGCACATGAATCTGGAGACCATTGTGTTCGTTTTCAGGCAAACTGACTCACACAGGCCATAACCTACTGACCATGTGGGGGGAGATGATGGTAAAACACACACTGTGTCAAGTGGATTAACCAAAGAGGTCAATCAGATTTTTCTGCTCCTCCATCTGCCCCTCCCCACTTCTGATTCTGTGATCCGACCCCCACCTGTCTTGTCTTTCTTACCAGTACTATTCCTCCTCTCATTCTTCTATCTCTGTAGTTGTTTCAGAATTTCTTTTCATGTTTACTTTTCTTCACTACACCTCCAGTATTGTCTCCTGCTTCTGACCACCTTAACACAGCAGAAAACACTGTGCCTTGTAGTCACAAAGTTTGGCAGCATGTTTGGTGTATGTGGTTAAGGAAGGTAGGAAGGTGCAAGAAAGTTGTTTTAATTCTCGGTTAATCTGGAAAAAACTAAATGCAGAGTGGGCACTGGCATGTTCTAATTTTGCCCATTATCCCCCCCTGGTGTTTGTTGACAGATGCAACATCTAATGGACCTTGCAAATGATCAACTACTTCCCCCAGTGTTTGTGTGGGTGCATTACACACCCTCTCTGCTAAAACTGTCGCTGTAATTTTACTTTTTCTTTAGCTCCACTCTAATATAATAAGCTAAATATAAGCAGAGTTTTGGCTAAGTTAACACCTTGTTTTTATCTTTTACCGTTTCTCCCTTAACTGTTTAGCGAATGTGACACAGCAGACAGTGAATAAAAAAAAACACATGAGAAATGGTGTTTGTTAGATTTTGAAATTTGTCATCATTTGTAAAAATATTATTTATTTTCACTCATTATTCATTCTATTATTTGGATTAGAATTTGCACATTTTATATTTTCGTCTGTTTGATTACATCATAAAAATAAAATAAATAAACCAGACATTACAATCAAACACTTACTCACTACTTAAGTAGTCTTTTTACCAAGTACTTTTTTTACTCTTACTTTTTTGATTTTTTTGATGATTACTTTTCACTTCTAGAGTAATATTATTTTGAAGTAACGCTATTCTTACTTGAGAACAATTTTAGGCTACTCTGGATATGTGTCTGACCCTGGAGCTCAACAGAAACCTTAGATGTGAAAGCATTTTTAGCATCAGACTCCAACAAAAACATCCAGTGCAAACAGTATTTATTAACAGAAATTAAGGCAACTTTATACAAAATGCAATCACTGAATCTCTGTCACTTTTCATGCACTGTTGCTCCATAATACTTGGTCTTTTAAAGTGAAAATAAATTCTTTAAACTTTAAACAGAAAAAATACTGATGAGGTACATTATTAACAAACATCAGAATAACTTATTAATTATTCTAAAGGAAACCTGTATAATATTTTCACATTCACACACAAAGTTGAACTTTCAGAGTTAGCAGTACTGGAGAGAAAATGTGTTGCTGAACATTGAAGGTTTAACCTTAATCCATCTGCAACATACAATTGTATTCATCAGTGAGTCTTGACAATGTGAGCAGGCTAATTGTGTCTTTTTATGTTAGTAATATTATGTTAGCTACATTACACACACAGCAGAGCATAAAAACAGAATAGACTATGTTAGATAGATGCTGACACAGTTCAAAACTTGCTCTAACCTTCAACACACTACACAAAACACACATCAGCCCCAGGAGGGGGTTTAATGAACAAGACTTCTCACCTTTTCCTCTCATACTGATGTCTTCACCGGGCTGTACCAGTCTCGAAACATCTTTGAGTACATGTCTTTCTGTTTGTCCAAGCTGTCTTTATAAGATCTGAAAAATGATTTACATATAAATTAACTTATAGCTACACAAATAAAAGGAATATGTTAAGATGTGCTCTATATATATCTATATATATATATCTATATATATCTATATATAGATATATATATATATATATATATCACCTGCATCACCTGCTAACTACACCTTTGGGTCTGACCATCATTACTATTGTATGTTATTTATTCTACAGTAAATATACTGAATGTGTCAACTTACATTGCCACTTTCTTCAAAAGACTGTTAATGTCACTGTCAAAGGGCTTCTTTGCCTGAGCAGTTATGAGGCAACTATGGGCACTCTCGTACTCGTGCAGCTCCAGGTACGCCTAACACAAATGATATCATTATGTAGAACTGATCATTGTTTGGTTATCATTTAAATTTTTTTCCTTTATCATAAGAAACTTGCTCAAATCTAACAACTACTGCATCTCATTGTGTCATCAGGTTCAAAAACTTTTTGGCAGAGAAAGAGAACATTTCAAAGAGTCTCATGCTTTTAGACCCTGGGAGAATCTTTATTTGAAAAAACAAACAAACAAACAAAAGCCCTGTCTGACCTGTCCACAGCGGAAAAGAGCCTTTGTGTTGACTGAGTCTAACTCCAAGGCTTTGTTGCCATATTTCAGGGCTTTGTGGGGGCTGTCCAGGTGGAGTTCAGTGAGAGAAAGGTTCAAATAGAGAGGAAGAAGAGCGGCTTTGATCCTCTCCCTCTCCACACTTTTTTGTGCTTCCCTGTTTCCCAGGAGCATAATTGCCTGTTGGCAGATAATCCACAAAATACATTTTCATCCTTTAACGGTACACATATAAACACAAGTGTGGCACACAATTAAAAACTGAGTGTAATGAAAAATGTAAGTAATTAGTATATTTAAAAAAGAGCATTGTTTTTACTTACTAACCTGTTTATAGCGATCTTTAGCATTGTCGTAACGGCTCTGGTTGAAGCAACGGTTGCCAAAGCTGCGTAGTGTGTTGACAACTTCAAGAAGTGTGGATAGAGGATAAGTGTTCTGTTCCTCCTGAAGACAGAAAAAGACAAATATTCGGAAATCCTCCATATTTAGAGTTCGGCAATTTAAAAACTATTACAGAAACTGCAATGGATTATAGGCAATTAATGTAGAATAACAAGCTTCAATATGCATTATCATATATAACGTGCTGTTGTTTGTTTGTGGAAGCACAAAAGTAAAAACATAGTTCCTTATTTTTCACAAATGAAAAACACTTCAGTACACATCTGCTGGTGTCAAGCATATCTGAGACACATGAAGCCTGCCTACCAGACTTAGTGCAAGGAAATCATCCACTTGTCCCGAGTCCAGGAAATCAAGCATCTGAACCTCGTAAAGAACCACAGCGGCAGCAGGAATGAACGGAGGACAACCCATGTCTCCGTACGCATACTGGGGCTGGAAAAGGAAACGAGAGAACTCTCCCTTCTGCATGGTCAGAAGACCCAGCTCCAGACCAGCCAATGTCACATCTGTTTTAAAATATAATTTAGATAGGCGCAAGTTTTCTTTCAAAACATTCTTTTATTAGATGTCTTACCAACACCTACAGCAGTAGTTTGTAGAAGTATTTTCATTACTGATTATGATGATCTGCAGATTCTTTTCTCATTGTTTAATCCACTGAACATAAAAAATGATAAAATCTACTGAGATGAAGGTGGCATAGTCAAATGCTTTGTTTGCCCAAAAGTCCAAAGATCCCAGAACCTGAATAAGAAATTTCTGACCTCTCCCTAACTTCATCATCCGGGGGTGTTTGTAGTTAGTGGTAGTTTCAAAAGGATGGTCAGAATACTCCAGGAAACCAGAGTAATGGACTGTGCAAGAAAAAGAGTGAGGACGGATTACGCCTGAACAATCAATCAAACTATTATTCAACATTTTTATAAAGAAAACTGCTATACTCAATACTGAAGCATTCTGGGGTACAGGTGGGCCCTCTCCCGGCTGGACCACCTCCTTCAGGATCCCACCATCTCCCAGGACATCACGCATCTGATGGCGCAGATGTTCAAACGGGCTCTACAACAGCGAGAAAAAGTCAAGCCATTGTTGAGTAAAGCTGCATTTAGTTTGAACTGTTCACTGCTTTACATCCACAGAGCAGCAGTATCATCATCCTGCTTTTAAACCAGGCTAAAGCTGGTACAACATCAGAAGAGGTGATGAGTTTATAGTTAATGTACTGTTTGTACAATTCATCAGCTCCATAAGAATCTACTGGTTTTCTGTAACATTCAATAACCTCAACTCCTAACAAGTTAAACATTGAAGACTGATGATGTTTTTGAACATGTTTTACATGTGCTGGCAATGAAGAGTATACTTTTATGTGCTAAAAAAAACAGACTTGCAGATTTACAGATTTAACCAACAATCTAAACTTACCAGTGCTATTGTTTGAGAATATATTAATGCATTAAACCACTAGATAATAAATACTACTGCAATAACATAATTTAAGAGTAATGTAAATGGAATATTGAATGTCAACCGCCATACGTACAATAACGTTCATATCTAAAAGTAGCTCATCTTTCCTTTTAATTTGCTCTGACGCTCTCTGTTATAGGGATGTGTTATAAGAACAATTCTTCGCATTAACCACATTCCGTATATATTTTAAAGATAAACTTCTTTTAGTCACTTTTCAGTTAAAACGTTTTAGCATCGCCGTACTAGCATCATGTTAGCTAGCTAGCGTTAGCCGTGCAGAGCCACTTAAGCTAACTTACGGGATTGTTCATCCTCAGCTGCTCCTCGGTCTCTGTTATCCCCCGGATACTGGATATTAACCCGTTTCCTGGCATTTAGTTGGTGCATACGTTGCAACCGACAGGGAATTTTATTTTAATGGATAATTCCCGTTAAAGCTCTAGCTGCTAACTTCGTTTTAGCTCAGGTTTGGGTCACTCAACTGAGACCATGATATGAAACCCACGCCAGAGGTCCACAGTACCACCCTACTACTACTAATAATGATGATGATTTTTCATTTAGTAATCATCATTTGTGGGTCTGTTATAGCTACTTGCCCTTTAGTTAACAAATCAGTATATAATAAAATTATGTACAGTACATCAAATAAAACCTGCAGATTCAGCGAAGGCATTTACTTACACACCCATGCACGTAGTTTTAGGTATATATATATATATACACACACGCACAAATACTGGCTTTTGCATAAAGAGTTTAAATGTGACCTTTTAATAGCACTAAAACATTACAAAAAAAAAATACACTCATATTTACAGTTTGTTTCTGTGTAGCCCCAATTTGAATAGATTTTTTTCCACTTTCATTTAGAACAGGTCATTATTTTTGCAGACAAATAGCTAATTTAAGTGATCACCGCAAAAATATCAGTCTTTTTTTAATTGTATATATACATTTTTGGGAGTCATCTCCTTTATTACATTTAGCTTAAGTTTACAGTTTGTAAAGAAACAATACAAAAGTGTTAAACAGACGAATTTGGGCCACTTGTACAAGGAGCTATCTAACAGTCATCTAACATCACATTATCTACTAAATAGACAAAGTCTGTCCGGTGGATGCACTTTATTGAAATAATATATACATTCTTGATGGAGAAATCCTTCTCGTAGTTGCTCATGTCACTATTCATATGAACTTAGCAGTGAAATGCTTTGCAAATTGAACCCGCAGTGATGAATCTGGGCCTGTGATTAACCCTTAAGCCAGTAACAGGCTTTCCTTGTTGTACTCATTAGAAGTTCTGCAGTTCAGCTGGGTAGACAAAGTTGCTTCTGAAGAGTTTATAGGCCAGAAGCTGTCCTCCAAATATCATCATCACCAGGCCTGAACCTGCAGAGAGAGGATTGAAAATTGGATTATTCAAAGGAAGGTTTAGATACCAACAGCAGCAGCTGTCCTCAAGAAACCTCAGTCTGAAGGCAAGTAGGAAGTGAGCTGCAGCAGGTCTGGCAACACAAAAAGTAATATCTTGAACAGACAGAAATGAGATAGAGATGAGCAGGACGTTGAGTTTTCATTTTCTGGGACTGGACACAGATAAGGGCAAACATGAAGGGGCAAAGCAAATGATAAACAAGAAGAAATATGAATCTTACCCAGAGCTATCCACCAGTGCTCAGCTGAAGGGAAATCTGACATCACTGCAAAACAAACAATACAAATGTTTACAATGCAGAAACTGAAAAAATCTGAAAATAATTAAAGTGTAAAGTAACCTTTTCATTTAGACATACAATTGTATAGTGACTGTGTGCGAGAATATACATCTTTGAGCTACAATGATTACATCCAGTTACATAACTAGACCTCCGATCCTATAAGCTGCCCTGCTCTATTGATCCACTTAGTGTTTGTTAGTGTGTGCGTTTACCTGCTACAGTCATTGCAATGTGCAGCAGAGTGACAGTTATGGCATAGTCCCACACCCACTCCTCTACAATCCAGGCAAACACCAGACCGCCCAAAACATAGGTCACTTCTGTGGAAATTACACCAACTGGACGGGCAGAGAAACAACATGTAGTAGTTGCACTCGGATTGTATTCTGCCTCACCTCTTACTTTTCTCATGTTCTTCATGTGTTAATGTTCTTAAATCACTCTCACATTCAATTGTCAACATGTCATAGTATGTCATACAATACTGTATAGAAGAAACCATCTACATCAATGTTGCTGCTACTGACAAACGGAACATTTTATTAATCTCTCTGACCATCTCATTAACATTTAGATTACAGTCTGTTATTATGCTCTTTATGCAACAGCTTCTCTGGCCCTCAGATTAAAAAGGCTTGCTTGAGCGGCTACAGACCCCTCTCCTCCAATCCAACTCTTCTGATTGGCCAGCTTGTGGAAGTCTTTCTGTGGGCCAAACTATGCCCAGTTGGAACAGCTCTGCCCTTTAGTGACAACCTAGCCGAAAATCCTGCTGCATACTGGGAGCAGGCTGTGAAAACACTTTGGCCAGACTGAAAGCTGGGTGTTTCACTACCAGTCAGCTTGATAATACACATTCACCTCAAGCTTTGGGCCTCTGACTATATGTAACATAGTGACATACGTATGACCCCTTTAAAGTATGTACGCAAATGCAAAATATCAACACTTTACAATGCATTTATTCCTTCCTTCTACCTTGTCACTTTTTTCTTCCTTCTTCTAAAGTAACTCAACCCCACAAAAGACAATATAGTAACATCCTGACAGTCTGTGATGATGACTGCCTTCATTTAGACCACAGAACAATTTCTCAGCACATATTCTGACTTGTCAAAGTAGTAAATTCACAGTTGTGCCAATACATCAATCATGTTTCTGTTCCACTCATGTGTCCCAAATAGTCACAGTGACAGCAACAACATCATCAGTAATATGCATAATTAATTTCACATATTTACATACGTGCTGTTATTACTAAGACATGTCAAAATGTCCATCCAGACATCATCTTAACAGTTTTTCCTGTTTATGGTATGTCAAAATGTCTTAATTTGAAAATCCTCCTCACCAGTGGTTGAATAATTAATATTTAATATTATATTATATAATAATATTTGGCTTATCTCATTTAGATTCTTCAAGTGTGGTGGACTGTCGCAGACTGTAGCACAGCAGGAAGGAGGAGGGTTGGCCAGAGCAGAGTAGATTGATTGTATATCTTATATGCTGGCACTTGCTTAAATTGCATACTGTAGCTATGAGTAACATCAGCATAACTACAATATAAAAGTTCCACATTTCAAATCTTACTTGTAGCTCTAACTTGAAATCAACCCATTCTGCTCCGCCATGCATCCCCCTCTTCCTGCTCTGCTACACTCTGCTGTGCGCCACCAAACTCTGGTGAGGACACAGGCAGTTGTCGTCATGAAATTACAATCAATAAGAAAGCTCCAAAACATATTAATCAAGCAGAAATAATTGATATTTTCTGGTTAGAAGGCCAAAGCTTTTAGAAGTGAATATCTCTGGACTGCTGGCAGCACTGTTAATGAGTTTAGGTCCACATTATGATAATTTTGGGAGCTTAGTTCAATTTTTTTGAAAAAGGTACATACTGTAACTTCAAGTAAAAGTACATACTCATTTAAATGTACTTATTTAAAGTACCAAATTTAGAAGTCACCACAATGAAGCACGATGACCCTCATTAGCACTGTATAATAATCCACATTATCTAATAGGATTACTATGTAAACAGCTTTATCATGCTGTAGGAAGTGGTGGTTGAAGCTACCATTAACTATTGTATGTACTGTCAAGTAGTTGTACATAGTATGTTACACTCAAAACAATTAAACTGATGTGATGTATAAAACCTAAATATGCAAAGTAAAGACTGTGTTAATCTAAATCTAAAATAGTAATGATGTACAGTAGTTTAATACCTCCACCTCTACTCACCAAGGTATTTGGGGTTCTGCCATGATGGTTGTGCTGTGTAGTCGAATGGAGCCAAGAAACTGTTGATCTCGTGAACCCTAGCCACACAAGCAGGCATTAAGTTTTTTGATAGAAATATGACAGAAATATGCATTTATATTCTGCAGGAAGTATATATATTTACAAATGTGTGAGTGTACCTGAGCAGTCCAATGCAGAGACTGACCACGATGTAGTAGAGAGAGTAGAAGCACACCATGCACATCAACAGATTTTGCAGGACGACCTGAAGAGCAGAAGAGTCACTTACATTAAACTTTGTGAACGATGAAGCCCTGTGGGTGTGAGCCGTAGAGCCTGCTGTGTTTTTGATATGAGCAGATTTTTGTTCTGAGGCACAGTGAGGATCAGTTACAGACATTGAATAAGCGTTTAGTCACTGAGTGATTGCCTTTGACTTTTGAAACATTTGTTATTAACGATTTGCAGATGTTTGTTTCAGACGAAAAACAGCAACAACAGAAAAACAAGGAAAACAAGACTATAAATACCAAGAGAAACATAAGCTTTTATGACAGTTATTTTAATCTGACTACAGAACTCGACATTTGAAAAGGCGGCATCATTATCTAATGTCTTTTTTGTGTCCAAGAGCTAACAACAACTCCCTGTTTCTCTCCTATTATTTTTCTTTTTACTTATAACACAGAGTTCTTGGCTGCAAAACTTACCTGTCATTGATCATTACCTGCAGGCTTTACAGGAAATGAGCTACATGACACCTTCAGAAGAGAGATAAAGACCTTTTCTCAAAGCTGACATTTGGGCTTGTCAAACAGCGGTGTAATTAAAGACATTAATAATGGGGTTGCGTTCCGGTCAGGTATACCGATGCCAGGGCTGGTGCATGCTGGCTCACTGGCTTACTGGCACACCTTAATGGAATGGAGTCATTGTTAATCTTATTACTTTGACCTGCGCTTTGCCTGTTGGGACGAATCAATTCTCTGCTGTGATCACTGTCTTGATTTTTCAATTAATCCGTCAGTAATTTTTATTGTTGATTTAGACTATAAAACAGCCAGTACAATTACCTAATACTGAGAGTTTGAGTCCTTCAGTTTTCTTTTGTTCAAAATAAACGTAAAAAAAACTCAAAGAAATCCAGTGGAATAAAATAGAAAAAAATGCAAATATTAGCATTGGAGAATGTTTGGTATATTCAGCTATGCTGTTGGCTATAGCTCTACAGGTGGTATTGCTGCTCTGTTGCTCCATACTGAAATAGGTTTTAGTTAAGTGTCTTGACAATTACTGATTGGATTGCCATGAAATGAGGTTACTGTATGCATGGTGGCCCAAACATTACTCTGATGATGCCAGCTCTTTTTTTCCAGTACTTTTGTTTATGACAAAAATACCTGCAACATTCCTGTCAAACTTAGCTGCAGGATAATAATAAACTAAACAGTGAACATGAAAAACACATCATCAACGTGTTAGCACTGTCACTGTGAGTGTGTTATGCTTAGCATACTAATGTTAGCATTTAGCTCAAAGCACCGTTCTGCTTAATGACAGTCTCAGCTGGATAGTCATAGTGCTACTGTTCTGTTGAACTGCTTTATTAATTCTAGGTCATGTACTCCAGCAGTGAGAAGTGGAAGGATAAGACATCATGGGATTCGTGTTGGTATCCTCAGGCTGTAGGGATACATGATAATTTTTTTTAACTAATATAATTGTGGCCCCAAGTTAATTGTGCTGTGGCCACCTCAACTTTGAACCACATGGAATCACCATCCTTCTAGAGAAAATCATGAGATGTAGTTGTTCTGAAAGCAGGAAAGTAGCTGAGCTCATGTTAATACCCTCAGACACTATGAAACACTCTCTGGTGTGTTTGTCATCTTAAGACCAGACTGCACTTTAAAAAACTCAAATTAAAAAACACTCTAGACAGTAGCTTTGAATTCAACAGTCAACCTTGGTGAGTTTTGGATGTACTCCAAAGCATGCTTGAAAAGGAGAAACAACAGTCTAATTGTCATATTTGTACATTGGCCTCGAGAACTGCTCAGTTAAATGTTGATTGTTAGGATGTCATAACTGAATAAATAAGAAGAAACTTTATAAAACTGCATGTAGCTAATGAAGTAATCCTTGAACAATGAGCTAATATTACATGATAATAATATTACTAATCCAGAGGATTATTTTTCTAATTTGTAAGATCTACTCAGCCCTGTTGGTGCCATAAACTGTTTACATTGTTAGTTTAGAAAGCCACAGTGCTGTTTGTACCAACTATAAAGCTGGAATTAAACTCCCTCTCACAACAGACAGTAGGGGTGATTAGAAGAACCATTTAACTCTGTTAGAGATAATGATAAACATCTTGCAGTGCTCCGAACCTTTACCACCTCACAGACAATTCCTAAATCTCTATTCTAACACATTTCCTACATTGCACCGTGTCCTTACCCAGGTATCACTGGGTGTAGTCTTGAGGGAAAAGGGTCCATGGCGTTTTATCAGTGTGAATCCACAACAACGACAACAGTAGTCCAGCAACATGAATGGCTGCTGGTCTAAATGAGGAATGAAAGCTACATGTGTTTATTTGTGTGTGTGTGTGTGTGTGTGTGTGTGTGTGTGTGTGTGTGTGTGTGTGTGTGTGTGTGTGTGTGTGTG
>JAUYWH010000016.1:7268689-7327497 GCA_034779795.1 Ctenopoma multispine
TTGTGTGTGTGTGTGTGTGTGTGTGTGTGTGTGTGTGTGTGTGTGTGTGTGTGTGTGTGTGTGTGTGTGAGCATGCTGGTGTGAGGCGGGCAGGGTTGGATTAGGAGAAATGAGATTACTACTAAGAAGTCTGAGTAAATCCCGAAAGAGATGAAGGTGAACATACTCTAATATAAGTGTGTGTACACATACATATAGTCCAAAAGAAGGACCTTGGTACATGTTTGGACACATAGTTGTCTCATATTTTTTTCATGTTTTTTTCCTCCTCTCTTTGTTTGTGTTCCCTCTTTTCTCATGCCTCTTTTACTTATCAACATGTTTTTTTTCCTGACTTTGTTGCTTTTTTGTACCATTGTGCTTTTTTACCTTTTCTTTCTGCTTCCATTAACATTTGGACCTCGTCGTCATTCAATCCTTTCTCTATTGTTTATCCTCCTTCAGATAGACATTCCAAAATAAAAGCATAAAGCAGAAGAAGAATATGTTAGTGTAAAGTACAGCTGAAATGTTCACTTCACTGATTAATTGACTGGCAGAATATTAATCAGCAACAATTTTGTTAATTATTAACATTACGGAATTTTTAAGGAAGTTTTAATTTTCCTATACTAAACTAAATATGTTTGGGTTTTAGATTGTCAGTAGCACAAACCTTCATCACTAATTGACTAATTATCACCAGATTAATCATTACTGAAAATAACTCCCAGTTGCAGCGCTAGAATAAACACACAATGCAATCACACTAACATAGAAAATATAATTCTTCTTAGAAATTCAGTTTTTGACAAATCTGTAACAAAACATCAACAAAGACTCGATTACGATCTTGTCTGACATTTCCCAACGTGACCACAAGGTGGTAGCGTGACTTAACAAGCAAAGAGAAAAGGAGGTCTACTTATTAAAACACAATATAACACAATACCAATGACACACACAATTTAGAGACAGAGACAAATAAGACACTGTGAATAAAAATGATCACAAACAGATGTTGGATGATTATTAGCATATAAAGGTGAGATGATAAGAAGGGGAAGACAGAACAATAAAATGGCTTGGCGATGCTAAAGTGATGTGGATGAGGTAAATGCAGAAATGAAGACAGTTCAACTTCCCCTTCTACCTCCTGAAATAGCCTAAGAAACACTATAGTCTCCTTTCCTACGTCACAGCCTGCGTGTGTCTCTCTGTTTGGGGTAAAGCACTTGCACGTGCGCCTTTGTATCGGCGAGTGTGGGGGTTTTACTTCACTGCCACGGTAACCTGCATCATTGTAACCATAGTGATGGTGAGCAGGAGTGGGGGCGCACGCAGAGCAATGTAGGCATCATCACTATTCATCCCCTCATGTCTGTGTGTGTGTGTAGCTCTGGATGTTTGTTTGCTGACCACACGTATGAATGGCAGAAATTAAACGTATGATTAATTTTATTTTGATGTTGAAGTCTTTTAATTATTAATAGTGCTTTAAGTCCAGTTGTCCAGTTTGGACAGGGTGAACCTAAATCACTGTGTCTGCCCAACAAGGTGGTGAAATAAGAAGTCCAGTCTAAATTAAATGACAAACAAGAAGCAATGCCTGCAAGGAGCACAGTGAAAATAAATCAAATTATGAAGCTGGTAGTCAGTTGCAGTACAATCAGATGTCAGTCTGAAGCATTTTACCAGTTCAAGGTAAAATGCCACTAATGTGCGTATGAGAAATGGGACTGATAGAGACACTTCACTAGAGAGCTCCTGTGTCTAGAGAGAAGGTTTACAGCACATGAGTGAGATCCGTATGAGTGAGTCTGTGTTGCATCCACAGAGGCGGAGAAATGAACACACAGCATCTCTGCTGCTCTCCTGATGTCTTTTTTTAAGTTCTTATAAAAAACGACTCAATGAACAGAGGGAGAGAGCTACTTATGAGAAGACTGACCCACATGTCAACATGGCGAGTTGTAGGAACAGAGTGGTTATAATTACCATTCAGCGTGTGTGTGTGTGTGTGTGTGTGTGTGTGTGTGCGTGTGTGTGTGTGTGTGTGTGTGGAGTAGTTTCGACTTCACGTGAGCACGCAGTGTGATACATCATAATTCATTCAACATATACAAAACTAGGAGGAAAGTGACATTATTCAGTCACTGAGCCTGAAATAAACCTTGTACCAGTCACCTGGCTGGTCAATCATCCTTTGATCTACCAACAAATTAACATTTCAGATTAAAAAAATAAAAAAATCCTCCTGTCTCGTCCACTTGCATTCTCCTCACTCCTCTGTTCTTTTCCCTTCCTATCTCCTTCCTCCACTATTATCCTCCTGTCCTCAATCTGCCCCATTACCCCTCTTCCTTCTATTTCCAAAGCTCCTATCCTCTTGGTTCCAGCTTACTTTTAATTATTTAGCCACAGATTTATGTCCGCAGCTGCTTACAATGAGTATAACTCAAAAAGACAACACATTTTATAAAACCCAGAATCCCAAATGGGCTCGTAAATGAGAAAAGCAACAGTCAACAATGTGGAGTTTGTTTTTCCTCTCCTTTTTCTCCCACACTCTCTTCACATCTTGGTTCTTGCCGTCTTCCTCCTGTTCTGTTTCTCTCTGCTCTTCTACAGTATGTTTTCATTTCAATCCTTTATGGAATGTAAATACAGCCACTGAGTGACCAGAGATGTGATTTCTACATGATGAATCTCAACTAGTCTCATGGCGTTGACTGTCTAGTGTACATCTTGAGGATTTTTATGATCTTACAGGCTCCAAATGTTAAGATAATCATAACAATCTGTGAAATGGGGATGATTAAATGATTATGTTTAGTGTGTGTGTGTGGGGGGGGTTAATAGAATGTCCTAATCATTGTGTCCAAATGTGTATTCAATGTGCTTGTTCAGCTGTACAACTTAATCTCAGCCTTTTCAACGAATAATGATCTTGGTCTCTGTCCCACACACACACACACACACACACACATTGGTATCTTATTGTTTCACATACTGTGTTAACACAAATGTCTGTCTCACATTCTCTTTACCTCATTCCAGCCAGCTGATATATTTTCATTGACTGCCTTCCAGCATGTAAATACAGGAAATGACATACATGCCAACATCTGCAACGTTTTTGCTCCCACATGAAGTACTTAACATCACAAGCTGATCCATTTTTTCCTCATGCTGTGCATCACCAATGCTACTTTCTCCCTGATTTTCTCCAAAGCAACACATCATCTGCGCCCTACACATGCAAGAAAGCATGGCACAGAGCCTCGTTTCCCTCCATAAACACGCACACGCTGGTCACACACACATATGCATGCATACAGAAATACTACCCAGAGAGCATACCATTCACCCCCATCTCTCTCGTTTTCTCACTCCCCCTTCACACACACACACACACACACATACACACACCTCTGTGAAAGCCTCTCACATTCCCACAAACGTAGAAGCGCTTTGGGGGAATAGATGGAGCGTTTCACTCCGGCTCAGAGGAATGAAAAACACGCTTTTACTCGCTGGTTTTCACTGTTCACTATTTTTTTTTTCTAAAGCGTAACAGCATGCTACTGAAATGTTCTAAAAAGAAATAACATATTTTTCCTGTTGTTTTTTATGCGAATTTAAGTTTTGGGACACGGAAACGGGGAATAACGAGTTTTACGCATTAAAACAACGTCTGTGCATCCATTACATGAGCGACTTTTCTCCTTTTCTCTAATCAAACAAGGTGTTTTTTCCGCTGGGGAATTACAGATTGAGCATTTACGACTTTAAACAGGCGGAATGTGTGGAAGGATTTTCCTTCACTTGTAATTAGGAGCTTGTTTCAGCGCCTTCATTGTCCTGAGAGCGCGGTCTCTCTCTCCACATGGCGTAAAGCGTAAAGTCACCAAAAATATATAATCTGACCAAGACAAACTGTGCTAATGGCAACATATCGCCTCCACTGAGGAACTTGGATGTTTGTAAAGACTGTGCTGCTCTGCATGGAAGCTGCATGGAAGCTGTCTGCTGTCATTTTCATTTTCTCCGGCATGGAATTTCAGTGGAAGTGAAGTGGAAGATGGCTTTTTTCTGTCCCTGACGTTACAGCTAAATCCCCTTACATGCCTAATGGCAAAGTGACAGCGAAAAGTCAGCATTTGTAAAGGTAAGAACTCAGCTGTGTCTGACCTCTCCAACTCAAAATGCTCGCGATGAAACAATTCAAGTTGACGGCTCTACGGTCTTCCTTTTTAATCCCATCCATATTTGATGACATTTTGATTAATATTTGATGGACGGGGAAGTTTACTATCAGTCAGCAGCGCCTGGCAGTAGTGGCTGCATCTGCATCATGTCGACAGAAATTTATAGCCTATTGTCTACGATAGTCCAGCATAGTGGGGTGTTTAGTGCTGTGTGTAGCCTCTTTATTTACTGACTTGTTACGGAAGGAATCCTATAGGACTGTGCAAAAAGACCACTTCTCTGTCAGCCTGCTATCTTTTTTTTATTAAAATGAACTTACTAGTAGTACAACAAAGCACGTCAGAGTTCATGCCTTCAGTGATAGGTCGAGGGTAATAATTGTGGTCAATGATCAGTCATACGGTTGTATGATGTTGTATTATGTTATGTGTTGAATACAATCTTCTCTGTTAGTATGGAAATATTATGTACACTGAAGCAGCACTGGCTTCCAGTTGGAATCACAATGCTTGTATAATATATCCATGTCTTAAACTCTGATTTAAGGTGAGCACAGAGAAACGTCTTGAGTGTGGACACAGCCTCGTAGTGTCAATGTCGTAAATAAGCAAAAAGAAGAACTTAACAACAGATGGTCTGTCACTGTTTTGTGTGTGTGTGTATGTGTGTGTCTTTAGTGTGATTGCACTAATGCTGGTGAATTAGGAGTAACTCTCATCTTGAGAGCTGTCTTAAGAACTAGGGCAACTGACAACTGAGCCAAATGGATCATAGTGAGACATCGCTGCCAGAGATTTAAGGCAGAAATGCGTCTCTTTTTAATCTGAGAATCATTAAGACGTCAAATCCTCTTTCACTGGAGAACAATTATCACGCCAACTGGATAATCATGTTTGAATACCCCTCTGGTAGGTCAGCAGATTCTTCACATTATCACTCCACAGATCCCCATGGAGAGATGTGCAAGCTGTATTGAAGGCCACATTAAATAAGAACTGTTTGTTTATGAAAAACATTAGTGGAGTGTTATTGTCTTTTAATCCAGGGAGAGAAAGCCTCAAGAATCCCAGCATGGACCCTACAATGGTCCCAGGACTCCGGTTTGGGCAGCAGTGCTGTAGGGCAGTTGGAGACAGCTCGTGCCTAGGGATGAGTGTGGGTGACAATCGGGACTGAGGAAGACAGAATGAGTCATTTTCCTGGAATCAGCAGGGGCCTCACTCCAGTACGCAGGCTCGCGCCTGGCAGGAGCATCTGATGATTCAATTCAAAACTTTATTCAATTGAGTAGCGCTGAATTTACCACTGGAGGTAATGACACTGATTCAGTGTGAAGGATGCGAGACTGAAAAGAGCAGCACAGAGCAGTAAAGATCATCAAAATAATGACCAAAACAAAACATCTTGGTAAAGGGGATAATTGATTTGACACTCGAGTGCTTGCATCTGAAAATGTGCTGGCAAAAGGTCAGCGGGAAAACACAAACTGACATATTCTCCAGACAGATGACTCACCCTTGTCCATGACTCTGCAGGAGAAGAGTAATTCACTAACACATACTCGCTATCTGTTTATTGTTTGCTTATGTTTCTTCCTCTGATACAAACTCCTCCTCTATCTGCTCAGAGTTTTTCTATGCACTTTTCTCTAATCGCTGCCAATTTGCCAGGGAACTTGTGATCTAATAAAATGGCCATCAAACACCTTTTAATCCCATAAACCAAATGGCAGCCTGCTTCCCTGGTGAGCTACGAGCCCAAAAAAGGGACAGAGACATGAGTCAGGATAGGAGGTTCATGTAGAGGTCTGAGTATTCAGCAGCCAGACTCAGAATTAAAAGCATATTTTCATTGTGCGCTCTATGTTTTTAAGCTGTTTCTTTGACTCAATTATATGGTAGTAAACAAAACACTGGACAGTGTGAACCAATGTGATAACTGCAAGGTTAAAGGTCATCTTCATGTCTTGCTAAATTACAACACATAGTGTAAGTACTCAGTATTTGTAATGTAGTGTCTCTACATATGACGTGAATGAAAAGCCTAAGGGAAAACACCTGTATGCTTATTTAGATTTGATTTAATCACTTATAACTCAGTTCAGATATTTGTGCACATGGTCTTCAGGTCAGTTTTTAGGTCAGAAATCCCAAAACAGTATATTTAACAAACAAAGCAACACATGCAAAGAATAAAGTGAATACCACGAGGAAGTATGCTTTTTATTGCCTGCCAGTATCAAGGTTGTGCATTAGATAATAAAAAGAAGTCAGGGAGACTTTCAACTCACCACTGACATTAAGAGATGTCTGAAATACCAACGGCATTTGTAAATATATATTTCTGAAATATATCAGATACTACCACTATTGAACCCGTCAGATGTATCTACAGGTGTCTGACTGTGCTGGTGGGGCACTTGAGGACAGCAGAGACACTCAGGTTAAGAATCTACCAGTAGATCAGCTTCTGATCATTCAATCGACTTCATTTTAATAGATACTGATCTATTAAAATATGCCTGGATCAGCTCTGAAACCAATCCATATGATCAACTGGAACATCTGTTTACAAATTCAAGGGTGATTGAAGGTATGTTTAATGAGAGTTCGCTATCTGTTTTTCTCATAGTTTGGGCCAATAGTGTAGCACAGTATGGCACAGGACAGTATGCCTGATCTCTTCTGAGACATACACCAGCTTGTAAAGAGGAGAAATTCTAGATTTCAGCAGGTAGTGGAGGGGTTTTTAGGTCAGCAGTGTGATTGCCTTGGGGTGCTTCTCTGCAGCGGACTCTGACCTCTGAGCTTTCTAGAAAAACAAACAGGGAATTCCACTTCAGGGATCAACATAGCTAATAATGTGCAACGTGTGACTGTGAAAACGGGGCAGCTAAGGGGCACAATGTGTGTTGTAAAACTCATGTCTTTTGTCATCTCAACTCTCTGTCACATCCTGCCCGGTGAAGCAGAAACATCATCTTTAAAAGTCGGATATTGTGATGTTGCATGTTTCAGCCCATTACCATAATTCCAGTTCAGGGTACAGCGGGAACCTAATGATAACAGTGTTCAAAAGCGTTCAAATCGTGTTTGAAAGCTTATCTACAGTAGTGTACTTACTATGGAATATTAACATCTAACATTTGAGACTCATTTGTGACATTTGTGAGCAAATTTGTCACCCCCTGCAAAAAAAGTTAGGTGGATGGTGTTTAGAAGGCAAACTCTGATTGCAGCTGAATTTCATCTCAGCACCTATTTGACAAAGTGATTACCTACTGAATAAAATAATATAAAACGTACACAACTTGCACTTAATGGACTAAAACACAGTGCATTAAAATGTTTATCAGTCTCTTTATTTGAGTATTTGTGGCATGAGACCTTGTACAAAGATAAGATATTGTTCCCTGCAGCTTTGCCCTTGCCTCAAAAAGGGAATTTCCATCAGGTCTTCTAAACTGTCTTTTTTATATCCAGAACATTTGCCAAAACCCAAAATTAGCCACAATAATAATAAAGAAAAAATAGAACAACAAAACACACTAGAGAGACAGAAATAGTGCTTACGAGCGTTGTTGATGATAATACTACATGTTTCCATGAGAGCCACTAACACAGTATTCTTTTTTTAGCTTTATTGGAGCAATTTGGCCTCTGTTAACCTTACCAGAGCAGTTTATGACACTGAAACAAAAACACATGGCTTTAATGGGAGACATACTGTTTTGTTCTTTTATCTCTCTGCTCATTCCTTTCTCATTGCTTCTCTCCTTGCTGCTTTCATTTCTTACCTCATCTGTGTCCATGCTAGATGTCTTTCTCCGTGACGTGTTAGCTTACAGTTCACTGAAGTGAGTCATACGAGACCAACTTTTTCTCAGCATGCTTCAGCAGTTAGAAACATCTCTGGAGTTTGTTATGTGTAGATCAAACTACCTCCTCCATTTTCTTTCTCCCCGTCTTTCGCCTCTGGCTGGTTTCTCTTGATCCTGATTTCTTGCATCTTCTTTCCTCCCCCCCCACCTTCTAGCTCACCTGCATTATTCTGTTCTGTTATGTCTATAATGTGTGGAATCAGAGATATGACTGTAGAGCTTATGCACAAACAGCATATACTAGATGAAATTAACACCTTGAATGCAAATGTTGACAGTGCAAAGAAAAGTCATCCTCTCTCTCTGTTCTCACCCTCGCCGCTCATCCCTGGTGTCTCCGTTTCACTACTGTAGCTGTTCTTCTAATTTCATGCCAATTGCATTTTGTATATATCCACCGCGCCGCTTCAATATTGACACACAGAAATATTAAAATATAACTAAAAGATGTATGGGAAATGCCCGATTGTTGACAAGATATAGGCTTAATTATATACCTGTCAGCTGTTAGTTGCTATAGAAACATGTCACCTAGCAGCAGGGCATGTAGTTGCTATAAGGACAATACATCATGTGACATCTATAGATAACTTCCTGTTATCATACTACAAAAGGCGTCTCCTTGCACAAATACGCAGCAGGCGCAGGGGGATTTGACGCTCAAGTGTCACAATTTAAAGGGGCAAATCTCTGAACTGAGAAGCATGGTGTAGTGGAGATATTTCTAAAACATATACTGAAATAGCATCTCCGTGAAGGTAATACTTGCCATACTTTGCGCGGAGTTTGCGCGGATGAACAGTGGGAGTAATTCTGTAAATAATAAGCTGATCACATAGCAGCTAATTCATTATTTATTCATTTAGAAAATGTAATTTTATTTATAACTTTCATCAGATAGGAGGCAAAAAAAAACAAAACACGAATACATTTTATGACTACTGTGCAACTCTTTCACTCAGTGTATGTTCTGCATAACAAAAATAGGATTAAACACAATATGAATAAACAACAAATATGGCGCTGAGCACAATCATTAATTGTGATGTGGTCATTGCACATTGTCTGCAGTAGAGAGCCGTGCTGTATCAGAAGTTGAGTGGTTGTCTCATTAGGCTGCTGCTGTGTTTGTTTTGACAGCATTTTGTTCTCAATGCTCCACTTGTTTTTTACTTCAGCCTTGTTAAAACTACAGATGCAAAAGAAAGAGCACTTCCCTCTGTCCTCCTGTAACGTTGTCCTCCTGTAAAGGCTTTTTGTCCTTTCAGCTCATCACCACCACTTTGTCTCCTCAAAACACTCTCTTCCACACTTTTTACTGTTCAGTTCATACATCCTTCTCCACTCTCAGCAAGCTGAGGAAATCTCTCCTCCTGTTCATGAAACATTGTGTGGGTTCCTGTCTGACACACACTGAGGAGCAAAAGGAAAGAATGAAGTAGAGAGACTGATTCTGAGGGAGTGCAGAAAAAAGCTGAAAAAAAAATAGGCTTGTGTGATTCACCATCTGTGGTAAAGCACTTTCCTACACCAGTTTTACCAATACGATGATTGACATGAAAAATTTATTAATGTAAGAGGAGAAAAGTGGGCGGGAGTAGAGAACGTCTGGTCTTTTGTGCCGTTCACAGTTATTTTGAATACTAAAAGTATTGTCCGACTTTGAATCTTAAAGCAGACTGCACTGCTTTGAGATATGTGCAAGAAAAATAAAGGGAGCGAGAAAGAGGAAAGTGACCAAATAAAATTAAAATTAGAAACAGATTAAAATAGATCCAAGAGGACAGAGGATGGGGGAGGAGAAAGACAAACACAGTAGAGAGAGATAAGATGTGAAAGTGGAGGAAAACGAAGTAAGGGAAAGAAAATCATTACTCAGGGTCACAACCAGAATGCATTAGCACATAGGGTGAGAATGAGAATAGAGAGAGGAAAAGAAAGAGGGGCAGATTTCCAGATACAGATAGGAGTAAGAAAGAGACAGATGTGGAAGGCATTGAACAGGCAGACGAAGGTCATGAGTGCGTTCTTGTTCCCATGCTAAATTGGCTTTATGCTTTTAGATACGCAGACATGCACACACAAAAACCAACTGGCACAAAAAAAAATACACCCACACCCAAACTTCGTTTGCATGCTTTGCCATAGCAGAGAGCTGAACTAACTGCTGTTACACGTAAAGCACCATTATCAAACTGAACTAAATTTAACCACATAACAAGAAAACAGAGCAAAATACAAAAGACACAGGACTCTCCACTAATACAAACGTATTCTCTTATAATAGCTTCCAGCTGTAATAATTAACATAGTGTAGTTACTATGTTATAGCTAAATGTTGGTGACCACAATTATCTAAGGTCCTGAAAGTCTTCCCACTGTGTGGGGTGAAAATCTGTCCACCTGGACAGCATCTTATATGATCCCGCAGCTCTTTGTCCTATCAAACAGAAACTAGTAGTTAATGATTAGGAAAGAAAAACATATCTTAAAAATAATCCCCATACACTTTACATGGTCTGTGGCAGCTCTCTGTGGTCCTTCGGGATGGTTAAGCAGCTTTTCTGCTCTGTGGCTGGTGACTGTGGTGACATCAACTGGTTCAAATTCCCACCTAAAATTTGGAGCAGACACGCCACCCAGTAGAAACAGCCACTTAATCTGTATACTTACCTGAATATTTGATACTTCCGTAACAATTCTTTACCTTGGTTATTCAACATCAAATATAACCTATCTGATCCTCTTAGTACTCAACAGGACAATGCTAACGTTTATGTGAGCCCAGATTAACAGGCATTTAAACCCAAATGAGGGATCCTGAAATAAGCCTGTGTTTGTTTTAAGCCCTCTTCCTTTTAATAACTATAAATAGACATGTGAGCAGCTGGTGAGCAGAGACTTTTGATTCATTTGAATAATATATTAGAATTGCAGCACACTATTTCCAATGTTATAACTGCAATGGTAATGTAAATATTGACAATAAAAACAACAATGCAAATGCAGTAAATACAGGATGAAAAGGAGCATGAATTAACTACAAGCTAAGACAGCATTCTGCTCTGCTGCAAATACTGCACATGACACATACACAACTGCCCATGTTGTCCTGAAGGCCGACAGCCAACAACAAGTAAACAGGCGAGGATGTTGTGCTGAGTGTGATGACACCTGTATCACTGCTAAACTATAAACTTCTTTTCTTGAACTCAGAATGACACCTAAAGTCTGACACACTTTCCTCATGAAGCGTGTGTAGAAAACCCGTCACCAGCAGCTTTGTGCAGTCACTGCTCTGTATGTGAGGTGACACTGCTGCATATCACAACAGAGCTGTGATCACTGGAAGTGATTCAATCTGTGGGAGATGCAGCACTTTGAATATTAAGTATTTGACACCTCTTATATTCAGAGCATCTGGAGGACTATGGCTATGCTGAAACGCATCCCTAGATCGTGTACCAAATTACGGATGTTGATTTTGTTTTTTCTTTATGTGAATGTATTTGTTTCCGTTGTTTCAACCCAATGGGTGTTTGACTTTTTTTTTAAGTTGCATATTTTTAAATGTGTGTTTAAAATACTAAACAAACTGTGATCCTTCATTGACCTGTGGATGAACACACACACTCACATGCTGGACATACAGTCAATCACATACTAAAGTCAGAATGTGTGTGTGTATCTGTATCTGCAGGATAAGTATGACCGCAGCAGCAGGTGTGCTAACAGGCTTGGCCAAACTAAAACGTCAAGACTCTGCCCGCTCTCAGCATCGCTTCACATCAGCTACCTCCCAAGGCCTTGGAAATGCCGCCCCAGAGGCTGCTCCTAGGTGATTGTCTGAGCTTTACTGTCAGAAATTCAGACACAACATGGACTGTTCAAAATAAACATTGCATAAATATTTTTTTGCAAACTATTTGCAAGGCAGAAGCTTGCTTTACATCATTATATGTCTCTAAAAGCAATTTGGTTTTTTTTCTCCATACTTTGAATTTAGAAGGAGGAAGCGACGCACTGATGTTGTGGTGGTGCGTGGAAGACTCCGCCTCTACTCCGCCTCTGGGTTTTTCCTTCTCCTGGGACTGATTATTTTGGCAATAGGGATTGGTATGGCAACACTGGGTTACTGGCCGCACAGTCCCTCAACCAAAACACTGACTGGAGGAGGGTCTAAGACAATGACACCTGGAGGGTACAGCGCGGCTGAAGGAAATGGAACCATGATGGGCGTCACAGAGGGGGATGTGGCCAACTCCAGCACCACTCATAGTGTTCAAGGTAAGGAAATAACAGGATGATTACAATCTCAAACTGGTCTTTACAGTTACTTTAAAAAGATTATACCCCAAATGTGTTCTCCATGTCTGGTAGGTACACCGTCCAAGCAGACTGGGGGTCGTCTGACACGGTTCCTGGAACAGAATCTTCACTCAGAGCGGATGAAGATGCTCGGGCCCTTCACCATGGGCATTGGGATTTTCATCTTTATCTGTGCTAACGCCATACTTCATGAAAACAGAGACAGAGAAACAAAGGTAGGGTGGAAATCTGCAGATCCACACACACACACACACACACATCCTGGAACATGCGTCAGTGTCTACAGCGCCTGGAGGTGGAGAAGTCAAACAATAGAATTACAATTTGAATTTCTGGGTTATATAACAGCATTTTGTGCTGTTATCTGGAAAAAGGTGCTGAAGGAAAAATTCAGACATTTAAATTTCAAAACACAAATCTAAGTGACTAAAAATTCACTTTTAATGTTCCTTCCCTTTCCCGTATTCTCGTTTCTCAGTTCTTCCTTCACTATCTACAGTGAGGGGCATGCACACCGCAGTCATCCTTATTCATCATCTCTACATAACTAACATGCAGATCAGATTTCTTCCAACCTCCTTCCACCCTTATCTCTGCAGTGTTCCTCTAATCACATTTCCTTTATTCGTATGTCCTCTCATTGCCGGCTTTGATTCAATTAACCGTC
Organism: Ctenopoma multispine; assembly: GCA_034779795.1. Taxonomy (NCBI): domain Eukaryota; kingdom Metazoa; phylum Chordata; class Actinopteri; order Anabantiformes; family Anabantidae; genus Ctenopoma; species Ctenopoma multispine. The sequence goes on from JAUYWH010000016.1 coordinate 7,281,757, forward strand.
TCCACCTTCCTTCCCTGCTTCCAGGTAGTGCATGTGAGAAACATGCGCTCCAAGGTCACAAATATCCACCACAGATAAACACAAATTTAATAACTTATAATGAAATATTGTCTGATCCAGTGATGATACTGGTGCTTCTAGTAATATATTTTAATTAATTAATAATTATCTTCTGCACTAGATAATCCACATGAGAGACATGTACTCCACAGTCATTGACATCCATCGCCTCAGGCAGAAAGAGCAACGACAACAATATCACCGCAGCAGCACCTATGCAAGAGAAGCTGGGGATTTTCGAGCTTTCATGGGTGATAGCGCAGTGCGGCTAGCCAGCAACTCCCTCCTGGCCTTCTCTTCTCGGGCTGGAGGCAATTCTGGAGGGGGAGGCGGCTCTACAGAGGAGGAGGAGGTGCTGTTAGGGGATGAGGAGTTTCACAGACACAGGGAGCAGGCCAAGTTCGACTGCAGCTTCGTGGGGCTCATGGCGCCGCTCTACAAGGATCGCTCCTTCTGTGGCCCAGGGCTTGGTTTGGCTCGCTCAGATTCAATGCGCCACCAGTGGTCGGTGGATAGAGATGGGGAAAAAGGAGGTCACCATGCACGGTCTATTGTCTCCTCCTCTATCTCGGCATTTACTCTGCCTGTTATAAAACTCAACAACTGTGTTATTGATGAACCAGAGATGGAGGCCATTACTGAGGAGGACAGAAGAGAAGAGAGACGAGACAGAGAGAGGTCACAGCCTCGGAGCTCCATGGAGTCTCTGACAGTTCCTGTAGCAACTGTTGCCAAGGCCTCCAAACCACCAAGCTTACACCGGAGTAACTCTGCCTCCTCCTCATCCCAGTGCTCCTCTATCTCCTCTTCCTCCCTCTCCCCCACTCCTTCATCTACCTCAGGCTGCTGGCTCTCTCCAGGAGCAGCAAGAAGTGACTTTGGCTCCAACTCTTCCCTACACATGCTCAGCAGTCACTCCAAGTCTCTGGATCTAGAGCGTGGACCAAGCATGCTCAGCGTGCACCCAGAGCAGAGGAAGCACCCCAGTTGGCCACGCCTTGACCGTAGCAACAGCAGCCGCTGTAACAGTGGCAACCGGGGCAGCAGTAAAGGGTACATGAGGCTGGAGAACAGGGAAGAGCAAGGAGAGCTGCTGTTGGATGCATCACCGTCTGTGACAGTGAGACGTGACTACAGTAAACGCGAGAAGCTGCTAATGATATCAAGGTCACATAATAATCTGAGTTTTGAGCATGACGAATTTAACAGCAGCACGCTGAAGAGAGGCAGCTCTGAGACTCGATTCTGAAGGCGGTGAACTAAAGGTTTAAGACATTTCTTGTCTTTTTCTGTAAATTGCTCTCCAGACAGTGTTAGTCTGTTTGTGTCATATGAACACTGACGAGTTTAACAGGTGCAGGTCCAGGTACCTCTGGACCTGGCACAGTCGAAATTCAGAATCTTGCTCAACCTTCTACTGTGCAAGATGGTCCATTATTCTCTATTCTCCAGCCTTCTTCTCAAACAAGTGTCTTTAAAACCACATTTGAGTTCCCTACAGGGCACCAGAGGTACATGCAGCCTTCCCTGACAGGTGACTTTGTTTAGGTAGGCAAGTGAAGGCAGACTTTCCAAACGGGGATCGATCCCAGCGGTGCTGAATATTGGAAGCATAATATTGCGATTGATAGAAATACATCACAATACACCATAAGCCTACGAAATACAAAAACAGTTGTCATTTTAACAGGATCTCAACTCTAAGACAAGGTTTTAGGACAAATACTGGTTCATTATGACAGCCTTTGAATTTAGCTTTTCTTAATTCCAGGAGCTGCTGGTGAAATCAAGAACACACTAAAAGTGTTTTCAGAAGGTGTGTTAGCAGGTAGCAGTGACATAAAGTCAAAGACGAAGCTCTGAGACAATAGAAGATTTGTACTTATGTATCACCTTTGAAAACAAGGTTGCACAGAGTTTAATAGGGTTTTATAGAGAGACTATGGTTTTTTTGTTAATAGTCAACTAATCTGTCAGTCTCAACACAAAAACATATGAAAACTAAACTGATCCTGAACCAGCTGCTCCGTGTAAACCCACCATACGAACTAGTATACTGCTATACTATTCTCTTAAAGGAAAGGTAGTTGCTGAGAAGGTGGTTTTTGTATGTTTGTGCTTATCTGATCATCAGATTATTGTATAAGTAGAGATTGGTTCACTAAATGGCCCTTGCCATAGAAACATAGTAAGAAGTAACAATCTCTGTCTATGGTTCTGCTACAGACATTTATGTCTTACTAGAAAATATTTCACTCAGGATATTCATCTTATTATTTGTTTGTACATATTGATCTTTTTTGTCTCTTCATAAACCAGTTCAGTGTTACAGAAACCCTACTATTTGAATACTTAATACTTAGGTTCAGTCACAAGTCTGATAATTAGGTTCAGTGATGTGATGCCAAAACATAATGACAAACAGCAATCACAGTGCTGTATTTAACAGTGATGCCTCATGATCGAATTCTAAGTAATTCAATTTATAAAGCAAACAATAACATTTAAGTCATTTCAACTTGCTAAATGACTTAATAATTGACCAGAAGTGTCAATAATGAATTTAAACAACAGATTTCTGGTTCTGCAGGATTGATGATTGAAACAACACCTGACAGGGAGTGCACACACACACACACATCTTTCAAAATCCAGGAAGCTGTAATAATCAAATGTGAGCCATGCTGTTTTCTGTCACGTCTTATGTTGCCTTTTAACTTTGAAAACAATATTTACCATGTAACGAAGATCACGGGATATATCAGGAGTGAATTGAGCAACATGGTAAATGTTGATGAGACAAGTTCAACCGCTGCAGCAGATATGATGATTTCTCACTAGCTCTATTTCAGGTTTGACTGTGTTTACTGATGCTGCCACATTTAGCACATTTCTGAAGGGTGTTGGGAATACCGTCTCTGCTACTTTTAATGCAACATGTGGGGTGGGTTACCTATCTTATTTTGAGATCTAAATTCATATGTGTGTCCCCACTAAACACCATGGCCTGTTTTAAGAGAGCGGGAATCTTGATAGGGAGCTTCTTTAAGCAGTTCCCATCGGTTTATGGGTCAATGTCCAATTTTATCCTTTCTCAAAATAAACTGTATTTTCAATGAAACGTGGTTTGTCCTCATGAGTGTATTGGACTTATTCCTGCACATGGATTTAGACACTGGCCCCTTTCTCTTGCTTTTCTCAAAGGTATATTAGAGATAAGAGCATCTTTTGCATATTTACACACACACACACCACATATGCGAGCAATACATGTACAATTACACTGTCTGGCCCCCCCACCTAAACATAAGTTCTCAAACATATTAGTAATGTCTTTCTTTTTTCTCCTCTTTTCATCTCTGGCATATAAAAAAAATAAGCAAAGATCCGGATGAGTCACCATCAATTATAATATGCTTTGCAGGTCTGTGGGATAACAATGCTCACACACATACACATACAGTGAAGGACCAAAGATTTGACTTACAATAAAGCTTGTATACATATTCCTCCTGAGATGCAAATATAGACACACAAAAACACACAAACACACACACGCACACACACGCATACACACAATTCAAAAGCAGGAGGCAGAACGTGCTTTCCCATCTCTCATGTCAGTGTTATAGAAGTAACAAATGATAATCCTAATCCTTTCGGAAGGCAGGAAACATATTTAGCCAGTACAGACAAACGACGTTGCCTCCAGTTAATATTAAGGAGGTAAAGTCAAACTAACTGACTGTGTTGAGGGTTTCCATCCCTCTTAGTTTGTTCCAGTTCAGGATTTCAGTCTAAATATGAATAATGTGATAATATGAAATATGACAAGACAATCATGACTCTACAGATCTAAGGGAAAGTTGCATCAAAGTCAAAATATCAAGGACACTTGGGATACAAAAATTCCCGTAACTATGTTTTCGTTGCTAAGCGCATCTCTTATCTTGACCCAGTAAGACAGATTGCAGAAAGCTACTGAATCAAATGTTCCAAATGTTTCACTGTGTGTTGGGAAGAAATCCAGGGAATCTAAATGCAAGTGCCTTTTCTCTGTAATCCTTGCTGCTTCGACAGGTGGTGCATCTAAATCTCAATTTCCACTTTCAGAGGGACGCTGCGACCGTGCACAGCACACGCTCACTCTGCACCGTGTCAGTGAATATTCAGTCCTCAGCCAGTGTGTTATGGACAAACAGCTCGCACCTTCTCACCTCTTTGGCTGCGTCACACACTTCAAGTAGCTGAGGGGCTGCGGGTCTGTTCTGAAGAGTCTCACAATCTTGCAATATTCTGTTTATTTACATATATGGGGTTACCGATAAAGCTTTCATTTTTTATCTTTAATTTTGATGCATGGACTGTAACATCTACTTGTAAAAGCTTAACACTGGTGATAATATAATAGTATTAAATTCCCAGATACTGTACTATACATCACTGGAGGAAATGTGTAGAATCTGTGGGTGAAAATAGTCTCCAACAACCACCACTGGTAGAAAAATGAGAATAACATTAATCCTAATCTAATACTAACTAACTTTAACTGAAAAAGATTCACTTCCATTTAACATTTAACTCTGATTATGAAAGATTTTTATGAGGATTTTGTTTTTCTAGAAACCTGATTTCAAGTTTGTCTTAGTATGCAGAAAGCAGAAATCACCAGAACAAATAGAAAAAGATGTTAATTGTACACTGAGCAGTGAAAACCAGCAAGGCTGCACAAACAAACAAGGGTTCCAGCTACAGAAATAAACACTGATGTGTCTCTTATGTGCAGCATGTGCACCTACTGTATATACTGTAGATACAAAGACGACAACATCATGACTAAATCCAGCAAGATTACATATTTAAATCCACATCACCAGAAAAGAATGACCTGAGGCACAGGTGAGCTCTTACTGCAGAGGAGACAGAGGATTGATTTTTCATATACTTGTTTATTTCTTTCTTGTCTCTCGGTAATAACAGGGTTTTATGCATAACGGATGAACAGAGATAACAGTGTGTGTGTGTGTGTGTGTGTTGTGTACCACACCACTGTGTCTTTGCCAATAACAACAGCAGTGATGTGGGCAGTTTAGTGACATAATCAGCTAATAAACAGAATAATTAGTACAACACATCTGGAGGGTAAATTGAATGGTTTGCAGAGTAGCTGAGGAGAATGACTGCCAGGCAGCCGAACTGCATTAGCACAGCTGCCACAGATAATAACAACATATCAGGATTTGGGATGAGTGATGCTGAATTAGTAAAGGAAGTGAGTCATCCAGTCAGAAACATATTGGTTTTGAGAGCGGTGAATGCTCTGCCGTCATGTATAATTTCTGATAACAAACAGTAAATGTGTATTTTAACAAACCAGATTTATTTTCCCTTTCCAAAATGTTCAGACAGCTTTTGGTAAATCTTACTGAATCAAAAGTAACAAAGCAGTGAAAGTTACAAGCTGGACACCGACAGGTTGGTTTAAAGGTATTTATTGAACTCAAGAGAAGAGGGAAGTGTAGAGTTGAGGAGGGGATGAGGGGCTTCAGTGCCGGATTCTCTTGAGGTAAGAAGATCTCTGAAATAATACACTATCTTTACAGTAAGGGGTGGATGAGAGCAGCAGCCTGAGAAGGAGAGAGTGCAAGGAGATCAGGTGAGAGGTGTTCACAAGATGGAAGACAATCCAAGATGGCGGCCTCCAGGTACTCTGCCCCGTGGTCACTAGAATGGATAATGAGTGAGAGCACAGCACACAGCCAGGCACCAAAACTCCTCTTCACACTTCTGTTAAGAAGGTTTCCAGAAATAATGACAATGAAATGTTCAATCCAGAAACAAAAGCACTGACGGTCAAAGTGCAGAATCCCAATCCAGAAAACAGGCAGTGGCCAAAAAATGCTAGCAAAGAAAAGATCAAGCTGGAGAGTCGTTCCTGTAAGAGAGCAGACAGTCTGGCAAAGGACCAGACAGGAAGTCAGGGAACATTTCAAAATAAAACTCTCTCTCTCTATATATATATACATTTCGCAATGATGCAAATTAGTAACATTGGGCATAATAGTAACTAAACAAATTTTGTAGATTCTGCTGTTATTGCTGTAACAAGGCTTTCTTCTCAAATGTTGTCGTTCTGTCATGTTGACCCCTTTTCTAGTTCTTCCTCCTCCCTTTGCACTTTGAATTCTGTGTAATTAAGCAGAAAGCTGACTTTCCCTGCAGTGAGTGTCACTGAGAGAGCCTTGTGGCGATAGTGGGTGAGTACGTGTTCATGCGTCTATCTGTGTTTGTGCACTTGCCATGAGGCAGCAGTGGGGGTGCCAGCCTAGTTGCCATAGCAGCCCGAGATGTGCTCTGGACCCCTGCCTGAGCAGTAAACGCGCTCACTCACAGTGCGTACTCTTTTAAAAATAATATAAGCCCTAACTGTCAGCCATTAAATAAAGCCAACAGAAAATAAAAAAAGTAACATAGATCTGCAGTCCTGGGGTTAATCCAATTGGCTGCTGTCCCACAGTGATAATGGACAGATCGGTTAAGGCCAACACAATTCATCTGATGCACTTGACCTGGATTTGTCCAGTCACTGTTGGCAGGGAGTAAAAATGATTTAGCATACTGAATAATATACAAATGATATTCCCACTTCCAGATCTACTCCACAGCTGCTCTTCTCTCTGAAGAAACTGCTCTGAAAAGCTGCTGTAGTAAAGAAGGACACAGTGCCGGCTGTAATAATACTGTAAGACACACCGTAGGCAGGGAGACTCAAGCAACATGACAGCGGAAACTCAAGTGCAGAAGAGGTGACAGCATGAGCTCAGTGATACCAGTAATATAAAAAAATGTCTTCATGTTATAAAAACTGGTTTTGACCTTTTCAGATTCATCTTTAAGTTCTCCCTGGACGTAGGAAGGACTTGTTACACTGTTTGTGTTTTATGTACCATACTGAGGCAACTTTCTGACAAAATTATGGCCTTTCTGGTAGAGGAATCCTGACCTTTCGGGATGATCAGAGACACACAGACAGCCCACACATAGCCACTGTATGCTGTTGTTTCATTCCATGTGAGACATGGTTTGTGTTAAGTGATTGGTAACTATTGGTGAGTTAGTTAAACAGTTGATGTTGTAACTAATCAACTAAACTAGATACAATACAGTTCATTCCTCTTCTGGCACCATAACACCTGTATGACATTTAACTTTTGGGGAGTGGGTGATTACTGCCTTGTCTGGTATTGAAGAGATAATAATATAAGCTAATATCTAAAAGTAATAAAGTAAAGTAATACCCCATAATAATACAGTGTTACACAAATAAACAATGCAATGCATTTGTAAATTTGAGTTTCTTGGCTCCTAAAATACCGTTTAATTCAAAGTGTGAGATTACTTTGTTTCACTATGCAAGTAAAACATTTTTTAAAGATTCTGAGATTGAATCCACTACATTTCCCCCAAAAAAACATTATTGGATTGCTTTACTGAAGCAAGGACACTCTTCTTCCTGTATAAAAAAAGTCATGTTTTTTAGAGACAGCAGATGCTGTGTTGAGTGAAATGCCAGAAGAAAAAAAATAAATCATTACCAGCATATTTGTCCTTTTCAGTGAAAACATTTGAACATTAGAAATCCTCTTTGCATTACGATTTTAATATGTGAAACGATCTCATTTCAATGAGATTATTAATGGTCTTTGTTTTCATAGTAGTTATGTTTTATTATCAAATTTATTTGACAGTGATGCAGGGATGTCCAAAATGTTTCAGTGGAGCTTCGTTGAAAACCCAAGGCTTCTGCAGTGATGCTCATTAAACACACAAACATACATATACAGAGACACACAGTACGAGCAGCAGGTGAGTCATCTTCCTTCCTAAATACAGTCTCTGTGGTTCTGTGTCTCCACCCATCTGTTTATTTTCTCTCTTTTAGCTTCCTCTCTCTTTTCTTTTACATTTCCCCCACGCTCAGTCACCACCATCACGCTATCTCCACTCTTCCTCTCCGCCTATCAGTTACATCCTCTCTCTCCCTGTACTGCCTTATGTGTTCTCCCACATTTATTCCAGTGTCTGTCTTTTCTTCTGCTACTGAACATATCTGATCCCCTGCATCATGCCCACTAGTATCCTTGTCTCCCTCTGTTTCTCTGTACCTCTCCCCTTTGTTAGTACATTACAGACAGTATAGGAACTAGCAGAGAGCTCCAACATGAGCTGAGAGCTAAGAGGCCGGCAGTGTTAATATTTCACACACTCCTCAGTGAGTGCTACTCACACACACAGGCGGAGAGAGCAGCTAATGAGAGAACCTTTATGAGTTTATAATAATACCAATGAGAGAAATACATATATGGGAGCAAAAGCAGCAAAGTTATTTGTTATTGATTGTGTTTCTATGCTGCTGTATTTGTTCTGAAAAACGTATGAGTAGCTTCAAACCTAATCTGAGATAACTAGACGATCATTACGGTTGTTTTTTCTTACTTTTTCACAAGCTGAATAATACTCTTTGTGACAATTCAAAATTTAATTGTAAATGTGATTGTAAAAAAAGACTAAATGCCAGGTACATTATTTAGTTTTCAAGATTACTTTTGGCATTGTGCCTTTATTTGACAGTAAAGTAGCGATCCAGGCATGAAACATGGGAAGAGATCACAGCATGACATGCAAAACTCAAAGACGTCTCACAGGGAAACGGATTTCCCTTCACTCTGGAATTAATAAAATCAAATTTAAGATTCAAAGAACTGTGTTTATCCGAGATGTAAAGCAAATCAGTTTCTCTCTGGGATTAGTTTTTTAAATCTTATATTTCACGCAAGAAATAACCCTTTAAGGAAAACATCTCTTTCCACTGCTTCCTCTTGCATCAGCCAAGTAAAAATGCTGTAACAGCAGTGTCCTACAACACGCCATATCTGATCATGAGTCTGCCCAGCTCTAAAGATAAATAAAGAAGACAAAATTTCTTGACAATGAACTGCATGGCGTAACCATTTTAATCAGTTTCAAAACTAAATTATCTTGGTGGCTTCAGTTTTAGATGCCAGGTGTTTAGTGTGATATTACAGCATTATTATTTCATTCCAATTTTGATCTAATCAGGCCAGTTAGAGACTTAATAGGATTTCTGTGCTAGAGAGAAATGTTTGGGTGCAGTGATGAGCACTCTATAAATAACACGTCTTTCATGGGGCCTGAAGCAGTTTGTGTAAACACATTTGAGTGTTAATCAAGTGTGCACGAGTACCAATATTAAATGAGTAAGGAGTGAAATAGAAATACATACAATCATATTAGATTTTTAAGTGTTTGCGGTGGAAGGACAGGTGAGAAGAAAGACAGACGCAGAGAGAGAGAGACCTCAGGGAAATTAAGACATTCTGGAGGTTTGGGGACAGACCTATAGGTAGAGAACGAGTGAGCGTGGGTAGATTGACAGAGAGGTTGTACAGCTACTGTGTGTGTGTGTGTGTGTGTGTGTATTCATGCTTTGTGCGCCTGTTTGTGGTCTCAAAGTGGGACTTAACTGACTTTTAGGAGTCAGCAAACAAAACGATTTTTCACATCACACGCACTTTTGTGTCTGCATTTCTTTAACGCACAATGTACACAGAGTGCAGTACACTGTGCGCTCTGTACCCTGTGGTGCAACAGCACACGCAAATACACACTCCTCATTAATTAATGTTCTCATTAATAAACTACAGCTCATGCATGAATTAACTAATCTGTGTATATGGGAATGATTCAGTTAAAAATAAAGTGTCCATGTGCCTGTACACATCTGTGTTTTGTGATTTGTCTTAAGTTGTGTCCTAATGCGCGTACAGTGCATGAACCAACAATGTACTTTATCTCTATCATAGATAAGTAAAGTTAAACTGCATGTGTCCATCTGTGTGACTCTGCATGTGTGTTAAAGTTGAAACGCCCCCTCATGTATTTCCCATTGCTGCTGGCATCATCTGCCTACTCAACCAATCAAGAGGAAGCATCCTAGAACTCTCTTATGAGCCAATTAAATTAGTGCTGCTGAAAAGAATGACCTCAAGTCTCTAAACCCCCTACTCCTACTGCAGCTTTCTTTCTCTCGATCTGTGGCTCCACTGCTGTTTGTCTCTCTCTGCCCTTAATCCTTTAGTCTGTGTCGCTTTGTGCACCTGTCTCTCTTTCCAGATGTTTCTCTCCTTTCCTCTCTAGCTATTCTTCCTTTGTGTGTCTATTCTTCTTACTTCAGCCAACCTAGTTGTGCTTGTTGCAGAGCTCTTGGATAGATTTTACACAGAGTAAAAGGACCTATTGATCACACATTAGTAATTATAGTTTTAAGACTGCTTCAAACAATATGTTTTTATTAGCATTAGATTAAATTATTATGTCTAATGTGAAAGAAGTTGCTTGATTTGATAAACCCATATAGAACTATGACCCCACGCTGTAGTTTCCTTAAACTCTACAGAGCTTTTTAAGTGTCTTTCAGCTAATTTTTCATATTTTTCTCTTAGGAAGGTGGTTTAAAGGAGCATTGCCTTCTGGTAAATAGCGGTGGATTGTTGGTATGACGCACTGGTTCAAGCATCTGACAGATGTTTGATCTGTAATTCTTACTGTCTACAATGCCTGCTGTCTGTTGGAGAAACGGTGACGTAGAGCAGAGCACCTCAGAACAAACAACTCCTCACACGTTGAAGCAGATGGACAGCAGTAGAAGGCCAAGTCGGGCAGCTAAGAAAAAGGTAATGTTACAACAGCAAACATTTAATCATCATAATCAGAAGTCCACACTGACTAACCACTCCTGGTTTCTGTTCTAACATGATGATTGTGGGTTGAGAAATTGGCATAAATAACATGAATCAATGACTCCACCATGACTTGTGTGAGCAGTACAAGCTGGTAGGGACTGTGCAATGGTGTGGGGATTTTACTGATTGATCAAGACTTTGCAGTATTATTTGATGTCCTCCAACACCGCACGGTTTTGGATATCAACACAACAAAGGGCTTTAGGACAAGAACAGGGACATTATGTAATTTTTAAACTGTGCATCACCTAAACTTGCACACTGGTTTCATGTTTTTTAAGGGTTTTATACTGCAGATTAAAGTGCTACAGATTACTCGGACAAATGATAATGACAAATTATAATAAGGAAATTAGTGAAACATCTGCCTGTAAACTAGTTTCCATTATACATGCAAGAAAACATATTCCTAACTTCATTACAGTGAAACAACGTCTGTGTTCTGAGCGTAAATGTAATAAACTGATGATGTGATTTAGCGTGGCTGTAGAGCCAGAGCCAAGTTTGTCTTTGCACTGACAGGAAAAGGCAGCAAGAGTTAGAGGATGAGACTAGATTGAATTTATCCCAATTAGTCAAACAGTGAGTGAGTGAGAGAGAGATCAGTAACGTCTGTAGCTGTCTGCCATAATTGGTTCACTGGGACAATGAGTGTTCACCCACTGCTGCACAGACACACACTACAATAACCATGAGTGCCTCTAAATGTTAACAGAGGTGACCTAAGGTCAAAAGCTCTCTGAGACTTGCACGCACACATTCTCACACCACATATGTTACACTGTTTGCTCAATAGTCAATCAGCAGCATTAGTTACTACAGCTACAGCATTATCTACAGATGATAAAAATGCGCACGCAGACATTACAGGTGTTTACAGTGAAAAGATGGAGTCATGATAACAAAACAAACAGAAATTACTTCAGCGCCCCAACACACCAAGGGCAGATGTTGAACAAAAACCTAAATGCTAAACATATGGGCAACACAGACAAAGACACACAGACACGTGACTTGGCCAGTCACAGAAGAAATGCTTGTAAACTAGACCCTCTATTAAAAGCAAGAATTGTAATCTGCGAATGTCAAAAAGGTCTTTTCATTTTCTTTGTACTCAGCTATTGTGAAATCATCAGCAGTGTGTCATAGCTCACTGTTTTGTCGAATGACGTTTGTTCGAAGCAAAGTTACCTTAGAGCAGCTGTACTTTTTATTTAACTTTTTATGGTTCTGTGAAGTCTGAGAAGGCCAGAATGAAATGGAAGAAACAGAAAGGAAAGAAAACATTTATGCACACAATCACACTCATTCTAGCTCTGACCTTTTCCCCCCTGTTCTGTGTGCTGCTGACTCTGTTTAAAGTATGTGCACACGCAACCAAATCCACCCTTCACACTTCTAATGGTAAAATAATGCATATTTGATCTGAAGTCACAGAGTTATGAATTATACTGTATGTGTGTGTTTTAAAGTGAGAGGAACAGAGGGGGAGACATATACACTCCACAGGCTGATGTCTTTGATTCTGACAACACCAGATCACACAACTACATGTGAGTACGAAGTTGATAGTGAATTTTTGTAACCATAGTTTTTATAAAGAAAACAAAATATTACAGTGGGTGAAAGAGTTTTATAGGAAATTGAAATAGTTTAATAAATAAATAAAATAAAACAAATCTTTCCTCATTTAAAATCCCAGGCTTACTGTATAATCCTCACATTAGCTGCCTCTGAAAAGCAATAACAACAAAGTGAGTGAACTACGTGATAATGATGGACAAACTCACCAAATTTAAACTGTGCATACGGCAGCCATGAGCAAAATATCCTTCAATAAAATTGAATGTGAGACTAGTCAAAGATCTTTGTACACAGAGAATAAGATTTCGGCAACACGCTGATATTATTAACCATTGTGATGGAACAGGTTCTGCAGCAGGTTTAGGCAATAAAGGCAGAATGCAATGAAAAAGATGACAATATTTCCATCTGGATGGAAGTGTGGAGGTGGGGCAAAACAAATAAGGACAAATTACACAAGAGAGGTAATTTACTATCTGTGCTCGGTGTACAGCAGCTGTATCGTAGTGTTAGTCTGTAGTTGCAACAGTAGTTCAGGACAAAGACATTTCTACAAACTATGTCTAAACCTCTTTTAGGACTTTAGGAAAAGAGGGTGAAAATACCATGACGATTTTCAGTAAATCTCAGTAGCCCTGCACAAAGTACTGCACATGCTCTGGAAGTGTGTCTCAGTTTTTAATTCTAAACTGTGGCCTTTAAAGGTAATCACTTAATCTTAAATATAATCTTCATCCTTTCTCGCCCACCATCATCATCCTCCACATCTGCCTCTGTTCCCTACACCTAAACATTTTCTTATTTATTCTTTTCTTCCCCACAGATTCACCTTAAAAAGAATTATTCATTTTCTTTTCGGTTCTCCTTCCCACTTGGGCTGCTCATCTCTCCTCTGCATTTAATCATCCTTTCTTCTGCCCCTCATCTTTTTTCCTTACTCTACCCTCTACCACTCCTCTGCAAATCCTCTCCCAAATTAGTAATAAAAACAGAGGATTAGAGACACTGTGATCCTCTTGTTTAATCCTCAGTTTATCCTTAAAGGGATACCTTCATTAAGAGAATATATTCATATCTTTTCATTTTAATAAAGAGAAACAAGGATAACTGTCAGCCTGTCACTGTATGTATATGTATGTGTGTGTCTGATAATGTTTAAATGTAAAGTATCTCTTTACCAGTGACGAATGATGCAGTGACGTACAAGCAAAGCTACTTGTCATGTACTCTGTTCCAAATAGCAGCAAAAAAACATCTACTTGGAAAAACTGCCTGGCCTGTGATTAATTGAAGATGGGATGACAGAGGGAAAAGATGTACGCTAACAGTCTAGAGGCAAACATTTAAATGCATGTGTGTGTGTGTTTGGCTGACATTTTATTTGGAACCTTTTCAGTGGAGCAGAGGTCTGAACAGTCACCTTAACATTTGATGCCAGTGTGAGTAAAAGACTGCTTTAGTACATCAGAAGACAGCGTAACACGTCTGGTACACGATGAACGGATGAAAGGACAGAGCGAAAGACTCAGAAAGTGAATAAGAAGAGAGAATTAAAAAATGAATGTGTGAAACCGAGCGAGGCGAGAGCTAATCCCATTTTCCATCTTCCACTTTATCTTTGCCTTCTTTCATTGTGACCTCCTCAGCTCACTGTCCCATTTCTCCCCCTTATCTCTTGACACCCCTGAATCCCGCCCTTTTTGTCTGAGGTTATATGACCCCACTCAGTACAACAGCATCATCCGGGGAGATGAGATAACCCTTTAGTCCATCCTTTATCTCTCTCTCACACACTCACACACACACTTGATCTTTTTGTGTTTGGTGTCTTCCTCTATCCCTCTCCTCTACACCACTCTTTCTGCTCTCTGTGTGAATGTGTGGGTACGTGTGGGTACATGTGCAGCAGACTTCATTTTTAAAATAAGTAACAGAGGCGACTTACAATTACAAGCCCCACCCTTCACACTCCTGCTCTCTCCCTCTCAGGGAGAAATTAATGTTGGTGAATATTTTATTAAGCTTGTAAGTAAAACACAGGTGACTTAGCAAAGTGCCTCTGTCAGAAAAATACTGCGATCTTTGTTTAAACTCATAATCTAGTTCATCTGCTTTAGGAGACTGTGGTCGTGGTTCAGCTCCCTGGTGTGATTGTTCTTATGCAACTAACTTTCCTGTTAACAATTTATATAGAAAATGCGACATACCTCCACCTGTGTGACTAAATAAAACAGCTACCTCAGTGAGCCTGTGAGGCTGTAATGCTCTTCATACACCGAAACACTGAACTTTCTCTGGTGTGAATCATGGGTGCTGGAAAGCCCTTGGGGGCAATTTGTGATATTTGACTATAAATATTAAAAGGACTTGACATTTTTAATATGTTATGCATATTTAGATGAAGGGTATTAAAAAAATAAAATATACATTTCTGCAGTTTTAGCAAAAGGTAGGCAACATTATTATTGGGCAATATGACAACATACTGTACAGACTGTATCATGAGAAACTGCCAGATGTGTCTTATATGTTTATAGCCAGGCAGCCATTTATTTAATATCTCTATATGACAACACTGGATTTACAGGGAGGCTGCATTAACGTAATGAGGTCAAGTATTTAATCAAATAGATTAACAACAAATAAACCTACCAGCGTGGTTGTTTTACCTATACATGGCTTCTCTGTTGAATTATCAAAAGCATCATGGTTTAAAATTATTTACATCATACAACTGTGTTACCCAAAAAGTTTTAAAATGTTTTTATTGTAAACGGTGCAAATACAACATATCAAATTTCATTTCAACGTTTTTGAAATATGTTGGCATCAAGGTCAACATGAACAATAAAAAAAAGGAATTACAGTTTCATCAAGATGTCTTTGTACTATTTATGATGTCATTTAATTTGAAAAGGTTTTAAATGATTTAAATTCTGTTTGTTTGTTTACATTTTACGCAGGGTGCTAACTTTACTGGAAACACTGCAATAGCACATGTGCTGTGCCTTTTTTTTCCTATAGCAGATATTAAAAACCAATTCCAAAGGGCAGCTCCATATTGTGCACGCTGGGCAATTTTTCATGAGCAACATGAGTGATGCACCTGTTACCAATAAAGAAAAGGGAGATACTGGATAAATACTCTGGAGATTTTCACGTGACAAATACCTTCTGTCCTGCATCATGTCATCAACAGGCTTTAAAGCAAAGCCACTTTAAATCACATTTTTGTTTCTCACATCAACTTAAGTTGATCCATTTAGTTGATCCATCCATATCTCTGACGAGGGCAATATCATGCGTTTCAAATGTTTCACGTTTCCAGCTGGAATATGTAATTACTCACGGGGATTACAGTAGCAACTCTGTGTCTAGGAACTGGGAGATTAAAGGATGAAAACCCGCGTTATGAAATTTTAACTGCAGTGAGAGAGCCTGTGTGTGTACAGTGTGCCTGTACACACTGTTCACACACAGTGAGGGGCTGATAAGCCCCCTTGCTGCGTGCGTGTTTATGTGTGTGTAATGAAGGATGCTGCTGGACACTCTTTATGTAATAACCTTGTCGGCAGTGATGCTAAATCGTCGCCATAGCAACAGAATTAGTAGCTGCGAAGCGTTTCTCCCGTCTGTGTGTCGGCCTCTCTCGGCCCTTCTCTCTGTGTGAATTATTATGCTCTATCTTCACCTTTCTTTGCCTCTCCACCCCCCCCTCCCTCTTTTAATTCAGTCTAAATGGCCTTCACAGAAATAAAAGATGGAAGTATACTCTCTCCCTCTCTTTCCCCTCCAGTGTACTTTCCAGCCATTTTTTTTCCTCCTCTCTCCTCCTTCCCTATATCTCATTCCCTCAGGTCTCTTTCTTTACAGATCTCTCTCTCTCTCACACATCCACCCACGAGGTCTCTCTACCAGTCATATTTCCCCGTTCCCTCTCACTGTCTGCTTCTCTCTTTCTTTATCCCTCTGTATCTGTCTCCTGCTTGACAATCCATTTCTCCTTCAACAATAGCTTAATTAATGGATTAATTATTTCTAACAGGTTCTCCTTTCTCCGCCCCCCACCCCGTCCCTGTCAATCTCTATCTCGATCGCTCTGACTGACAATGTGATAAATTAAATTAACAGGGGATAAAATGCCAAATATTTTTCTGCCTGTTTTCCTTTCTCTTTCTATCTTCATTTACATCACTTTTCCCACTCCCTCTGTCTCACACTTCCACCCACCATGCTTTCTCATTTTTTGTCTCTCTATTAGTCTCTGAAGCAGTTTCTCGTTTTTCTTTCCCATCACCAGAACAGATTAATATATAAGACATTTTCAGATAATTTTCTTCTTTTTTCGGTTGTTTTACACTCTCATGTCTCCACTAACTGCAGGCTAATTACCATTAAATTTAATTTCTAATTATCTCACTCACTCACTCACTCTGTCTCTGTTTCTTTCATGACAGCCTTACCTTCCAGCATCAGCATGTGGATATCTGTCACAGAGACTAAGAGTTGGAACAATATGTTCTATATACATGTGCACACATCAGGAGGAAAAACTAACTGAGAAAAAGCAACGGATTTTTTTTTTTACTTGCCATCATTCTCCATAACTTTTCTCTCATTGCTTGTCCTTGTCTGACCGCCGAGTCTCCTCGCTGTTCTTTCACATTTTGCTCTATTCAGTCCTGGAATGTTCCGCTCGCCTCTGCTCTTTTCTTCTTTACACTCCACAGAAAACAGACATCAAAAATAAACAAAGGCAAGAGCAAACTGTGTACAGTACAGTAAGAGATTTCAACAAAGGCATTCTATGTACACTCCCTTGGTGACTTTATTAGATACGCATATATACACATACACGTATATAATGCAGTCCACAACACAAGAACACAACTGGAAACTACAGTTCCAGGAACAAACTGAGGTTGTGTAGTTAATTGGATTTTACAGGACTACTTAACAACATGGCCACTGAGTAAGTATGCTACTGTATACGAAAGACCCTGATCACAAAAGGTATAAAACAGCTGTCATGTAAGATTTAAAGATGTAATTCACACATACTACACGAACCATATCATCTCTTTAACACGCAAATTGTTGTTATGAGATGCTGCTGTAGGTATGATTTGAGTGATGTGGTTTCATCTCTTTGCAGCAGTTAACGTTCACCACGTTTGGAATGAAAGATACTTTGCCGTTACAGCAGTCTAAATGCAGGATCAAAAGATGAATGACTGCCTCCAGATTATTTACTGTACTGATGTAAAAACAATTCTTCAATGAGCTGCCTCATTACAGTAGAGATCAGCAGACATCTAAAAACAGCATTTCAGCATCTCTAAGTACTACACAGGTTTTTGATGCCAGTAGTGATTGTTGATGGAATACAATGCATGATGCAATATGGAGAGCATGGAGAGGTCAAGGTGCTTCATAAAGGAATAGAAAAATCCTCAGTTATGCTCAGTGATTTGCAGCATTTCCCACAATCATACAACCACAAAGACAATATAACAAGATCTTGAAAAGATGCCTATACAGTGTTGTCTCACACTGATCACTCTTCTGATCACTATTCAGGTATTCTGAGTGAGAATACCTGCCTTGTTTTCTCCCCCCAGCTTTCCTCTGCATATTGACACCCATCACTATCTTAGTGAATGTCAGCGATTGTAGGTAAATGTCACACATCTTGCATAATGCTGGAAGCAACAAATCTCATTAACAAAGCCCCCGTAACTATGGCAATGAGCATCATCGGCAACCCCCAGTGTAACTTATGCTAAAAAGGCCAAGAGGTTGCTATGACAACTGGAGAAAAAAACAAGAGACAGGGAGGGAGAAAGTTGGATCTCTTTCGTACATTCATACACACAGAGGAACAGGAAGACATTTTTATTTACATAAATAAATAATAAATAACAATGAACGATTAAGTTTGTTTCATCTTTCCACTTTCAACTTTCCAGGTTCATTCCCAGCTTGTTGTAAAACTCCTCTCTTACACACACAGGGAGACAGTAGTGACTGCAGCATGTTAGGACAAATTCGCCTGAATTATATTTCATATAACATCTTATATTGATGTAACTTGACCTGGACCCTCTGTAAGAGCTCTGCTTGGCCAATCTGTTTCTATACAGATGTATCACAGACCGTCTGACAGCCTGCTGCCAACAGTTTGTGCTAATGGAAGCACTGAGTGAAGTGTCTCCCCCCTTCTTTTTAAAAATGAATAAAGTATTACACTATAAACTGCCTGGTAATTTTACACATGATGCAAACAAATATATATATACATACATATTTGTTGTAGAGAAAGACAGAAATTAGGAGGTTAAGATTTAGTTTAAAATATAAAGAATAATTAACTGGACAAATGTATTTTGGGTCCTTTAAGGTAAAATATAATTATAGCGTAGAATATTCCATTAATATTTCATATTTTTCCTTGTGTTTTGTCTTCAGCCTGTATTTAGCTGCATGCATACATGTACAGGAGAATTACACTGACAGATACAATGGACGGATGAATGGTTGAATACAGGCCTACAGCTACATGATGGTTATGTTAATTATTTATTCATCTACCAGTTCTTGTCTCTTTAAAAACAGTCCGCACAGGCTGAAGTCTTTAAATTGCTTAGTTTATCCAAGCAACAGTCCAAGACTCAAAGGTATTTAATTCTTACCAGCATTAAGCAGAAATAAACAGGAAATCCTCACATCTGAGAAGTTTGTACCAGAAAATATTTAACTTGAGAAAAACTTTTTTTATAAATGACTCACCAAATACTGCAATTACTTTTCTGTTGATCAGCTAATCAGCAAATCAACAGTTTCAGCTCCATGTTTGAACAGATGAAGAAAGAAAACAACAGCCCGTCTGACATTTTCACACACTAATACGGCTGTGATGTAGCAATACAGACTCACTGCAGTGTTCACTAAAACGACAGACAGGGGCAAGTTAAACATTATTCAAGCTGCTAAATATGGAACTTATTTGCAATTTTAAAATAAAATCCATAAATTTCCCCAGAGCGTACCGTCACCCTTTCAAGTAAACAGTAATTATGGGTGGCTGGAGTTTACAAAAGGAAAATAAAACATTTCCAAACAACTGGTGAGAAAAGTACATGCAAATCCATCTTCAGGGTTTTTCTTTGGTTCTCCAAGGGGTTAGCTGCTGTTTGGGAACAACCATAGCATGACAGTTGAAAGCAATCGGCCAGAGTTTATTGTTGGTCTAATTTCACTAAATAACAGAAGATTTAATAAAAAAAAATCAATTACTTTAACTTGTACTTGTACACATGAGTTATGATTTTAATAAGAAAAAATAAGTTTTCATTAGAAAAAAAAAACTGTGCTGCTGCTAACAGACAGCTCATGTTATGTCTTCACAGTTACTTTCCTAACTTAAAGCCAGATTAATGACAGGTCCACTCACGGAAAGCTAAAGGCCAATTTGCAAGTTGAAGTACAAGTTAATTTGCGGGACATTTGCTTTTTAATATTAATACACTCACGTTGACTTGGCGGTGACGTGGGGTGTTTGCCTAAACGCTTTTTTATGATCACTCAGCTTAGCTCACTCTGGAAAAATAGTGCAGCTATGCTGTTCTATGGTAGAGAAGACACTGACGTTGTCTACGGTACGTGACAACACTGTTATCTGCCCCCTTGAAAGTTTCCTCTTTGTTACATAAGGACAAGAACAACTTTCTGAACACAAACTTGCTCTTCATCCAGTACAGAGAGTCAGTCAGTGTCAGTCAATCCATTGTAACCTAGGTATAAAAGCAAGCTTGTGTTAGAAACAACAACTTCTTGTAACGTGTTAAAGACATTAACTGTTTCAAATCCTGTGGGAGAAGTGTAACATTATACATTATACATCATACACAAATTTGTTTATGGACTTTTCTTTTAATAACATAAATGAAGATCATAAATGAAGATCTCCTGAGTTCACTGGAATTTCCATCATTAGTTTAGATTTCTGTTTCCTACCAATTAGACAGCCATGCAGCGAGAGACGGAGAGAGATGAGTTTTGTTTCATCTCACCGCACAATTAATGAAACACAGGACCTGTTCCCTGTTCCCACAGTACTGAAGACCTGCTCACAACCAGCCTCCCACAGACCACACACACAGACAACTACACTTATCAAACTCTCTGCTTCATAACTACACCAGCAGACAGAAAGACGAGGCAGAATGTCTGATTCAGGCAACTGAAACAAGAGTCACTGAAAACATACTGGAGGCTGATATGAAGGTAGGACGGAATAAAGACAGAACAAAAACCCATGTCTGTCTCTACTGATTCTGTTTGACCTGCAAACATTTAATAATAAATAATCAATACAAGTATGGTACTGTTTATCACCTATTACAAGTAACATCCATGGATATCCAGAAAATCAGAGAGAATTGTTAGCTTTGATAGAAATGCTGGTGCTGTAAAGAACCTAAAAATAACGTTTTCCTTTTTTTTTTTTTTTTTTTTTTCAGTTTTGTTGTTCGTCTCAGGCTGAAGGAAGTTTGCAAAATGACTTCCAGACTTCCTCCAAGGTATCAGGGGAGCAGTTTAATCTGATACTGAGGAAACATTTAGCCAGCAGAGTTTAAACTGGTGTCCTACTTATCAACGCAGCCATGGACACGTTACTGATGACCAGGTTGCCTTGATTTATAAATATATAATCAAGTCAATACACCTCGAGTTTACACAAACAAATAAAATGTATTCACTGATCAATAAGACAGCAGACCCACACACACACACACAACCCCCTAACTGACTATTTTCTTCAAACATCAAGCATCATACAGAACTTTTTACTCTGCGGCATCTGAGTGTGGATTATACAGAAAGTCAATCAGAACACACACACACAAACTCACATCCACTTCCTCTCCAGAAAATAATCCCCTTATCTCCTGATCAATCAGAGAAACAACAAAGCAAATCAATCGTATTGATCTTGATGACAACATGACTCAATTAGACAGCAGCTCTCGCTGATCTGATCTGAATTAGGCCTGTGATGAGCCTGTTTTCTCTCCCTTGAGAAAAAAACAAAACAGTCAGTGCTCGATAAGAGTACTGAGATCTGAGTAAATGAGTCAAACTACACTGAGGACACAGATACTTTCTGCTTTGCCGAGTAAAAACGAAGATGTGTGGGTGATGTTCCCCTGGTGGATACACCCAACAGTGATTTAGAGCACATGTCACCTGCTTTTGTTTTAATGGCGGGTCATTAAGACACGGTCAAATAAAACTGCAGGTGGTAACGGCTGGTTAAGTCTCACCACATCAGGCAGCTATTGAACAAATAGCACTAACCCCACCCACACACACACACTACACTACAACCTGCCCATGTGTTGTATGCATTGAAGCTATTGATGTAACTACATCAGCTTCTAGTAGCTGATGAACATAACGGACAACTGAGCTGCTGCAGAGAGAAGAGCCTCTGATGAAGAGTAGAACATAGTCAAGAGGAGAGTGTGCATCTGTTACACAACTGAGCTCCTGTGTTTTATGACGGGGTGAGAGCACAAGTCTGAGGTTCAACGTTAACAACAGACGACTCAATCCTGCTCACACACACGACAATTTTCCTCCATTTTCATGTTTTTCCCAACACTGCACCCAATGTCTGTGTCTCACACACACACAGACACAAACACACACACACACACACACACACACACACACACACACACACACACACACAGGTCCGGCTGGCTCCAACTAATCTTCTTAGTAGTCACAAGTTTGACTGTTTGAACAGAACAAAGTTCACTTTGTCAACAACAACAGAGGTGGTATTTCTACCAATGACAAAGCGACAGGGAGAAAAAGAGACCAATAAGGAAGAAATCCCGGCATGACAGGAGGGACAGGGCAGCTTTAATTCAATCACAACTTTTACCTCTGGACTGAAACAACATTACTCTTCAGATTGTTTCACTACCCTTTGCACTGAAACAACATATGAATTTTACAAAGTTCGGTGACTACCGCCACTTTTAACCTACACTTAAAATCAGGACACTGGAGACAATTTAAAACCAGGAACTGTTAAGACAACAGTGGATTAGCTCATAATATTTGGCAGCCATGTGTCACTTCAACCTGCACTGATTCAAATCTGCCTTTTGGGAAACTTGAAAACAGTGAGTAGACATTTTGCAATTGTATCTAAATTGGATAAACTGCACGGCAACATTTCTTGTAGATACTGTTCGGCTGTTTGAATGTGTTTTTAAAAATAGCATTTCTCTCTTTTGCTAACTTGTTTTAAAGACATTTAATGGGTCAACAGAATTTTATGTGTGTACATATATATTTATATAAACATTTATTTGGGTGATGTGCTTAAAATTTATATAATCTTCACCACTTATTTTAAAAATAAGGGAGGAAATATGTTTGTCCTAAGCAAACACAATTCACACTTGTTGACCTCCGTAAATTGCAAGAAGTAGAAGCTGCGGTGGGATGTGTTAATTTAAGAAATAAATATGACATAATTGCTGTGTTTTTTGAGGGTTTATGAATAAAATATGTCTATCATTACCTGGTTAAATCCCCTCTGCAGCATCATGATTTGATTCCAGTCAATAGCAGCAATCCATCTACTACATTTGAAGTAATCTGCATTTCTACATCACTAGTAAAATATGAGCTACAACTCAGTGTCCCCAGACTCACCTTGAATTAACTGCTCATTAGAGCCTGGAAATATTCACTTGGTGGTTTGGTCCTGTGTTGAACTGTCTAGTGTGCTGTTTTGGTGTTAAAACATCAGTTGCTGTAATAATGCAATAAACTGGATGTCACTGATCTACATATAGATACAATAACCAAATCTGATGTTATCTGGTTTTGTATGTGGTATTATATTATCACATTAAGCCGAACTTTTTTCCATCTATTTCTTTATGTTGTGCAGGAGCAATATGACGGTTATGTTTGGCCCCTGGGCTGATCTGGCTCTGCTCCTGCGGCAGACAGTCGCACAGAAAGACGGAGAGGCAGGCAGCTTTCTTCCTCTCTGGTTCTTCGGCCTCCTGCTGTTCCTGCCTGTCTGTCTGCTGCTGCTGCAACTGATTATCTACTTCAGTTGGAAACTCAGACAAGGTAGGCATGTTATTAACTTTTCATGCCTCGTCCATGTCCAGACCACATGCTATGTCATATTTACAACAGCGCTGTGTGTAACTAAATGGAAACTGGGGGTGATGTATTTCTCCAGCATCACAAGTAATATAGATCTGCTTCTGCTGGCTCTACACACCATTTAGTCAAGAAATATATTTTATACCAAATTCAAGAGCAATGTGCAACGTGCACGAGTGTATCTATAAACACACACAGCTACACTACAGCTCTGCCTTGACAGCTCATGTCACTCCCAGGTTGAGAAAAGGTCTATGGGCTCTAAAACTAAGCTGCGCTCTAAATAATGAGGAAATCCAAAATAGACTACTGGGAAAAAAAACTTGGCAAGGTCACATTTTTGGGAAAAATCAAACTATGCTAATACTTTGTAGAGACGTGTTCTGCTGCCTTGAATAACAGGTCAACAAACCTGAAAATAATCAACAAATACACTATTTACTTTACTTTGAGTGATGTCTGCTAAAAAAACTACAGTGCCCAGGTTATTTTACCAAATTACCTAAGACTTGTTTTTAAAGATATGTGTCTTAAGTTGAAGGGCTTCCGTAAATGTCAGAGTGTTTTCTGTCTCACTTCGTGCCGTTTACTCTGAGGTAAAGCACTTTTAATATAAACTCACTCTGTAAGGTGATTGTCCCTGCTGCCTTTTCCCAGGTTTTAGAGGTCAGACAGCCGACTTTCATCAAAACCACAGAAGAAACTGTACAGCACATAAAACATTAGAAGCTAAGAGGTTTCTAATAAAACATCAACAGCAACAACGCCTCATAATAACTTATGAATCTATAAGTTAAAAGCAACTAATTAGAAACTTTTAAGTAGAGTTTTAACGTAACTTAAAACATTTATAAAAGCATATACATCTGTTGTGTATTAAAATAGTTTAGTAAGCTTAAGTTTCTTTCAGCTTTTAATTGAATTAAAATAAACCTTTAGAAAAAAAACATCAGTAGAGCAGGAAGACGCAAGTATACTTTCATTTTTTTTGTAAGGTAGTGCCTTATCGCATATAAGGCACTACCTTATACCTTACACTACCTATACTACATATAGCGCATGTGCGAATACCTTTTTTTTTTCATATAACTATTTCATTCAGGGATTTCGGTGGTAACTGAATAGAGATAAGTCTATCTTCTGAATTATTTGTAGTTATTGTATCTTGGTAAATTAGTTTTGGTTCCATGTTGCCTGTGTTATTTGAAGTATAATTCATATTTTTGAGGCCTTCTGTACTGAGCTCTAGTTTCACACTTCTCTGTATTCTTTCCTGCGTCCTCCTCCAGTCGACGCTGACCTGGCACAGTTTTCGCAGGACAGAAGCGCCACCTACAGGCAGACACACAGACATGTGCACCTGAAGAGGAGGAGCGTCGGCTCGCACTCACACACCTGACAGGACACACACACACGGCGTCCTGTCACTCAACATGAGTTCAGACTGTTTGTGTGATGTGACAAACATCTGCAGGGACATATTTCAATTACCCAAAGAAGATGTGTGGAAAACACTTTTGTGCTCAAGGAAAGCTGGAAGGCATTAAAGCTGCCATCTCTAATCTTCTTCATCTTGTGTAAAAAAAACACAAACACTGACATCTTTAAATGTTACTTATTTTTTTGCCTTCTTCATGGTGTGCTCTCATACGGTATTATGTATTTCAGAAAAAGTATAGTTCAACTCATATTAACGAGACTTTTAAATCTCTATTCACATTAATCAATGAAGTGAAAGAAGGAACAAAACACGTCTTCTGATTATAACAATCCTTTATTTAAACAGTGTTACACAGGGGGGAGGAGTGGCTGTGTGTGGGGACACAAGACAAAAAGACAATCAAGCTGCTAGATAGTAAAAAAGCCTACCAGTGATCATTGGTTAGCTAAGAGGGAGCAATGAGGCAGCTGTGGTTTGTTTTCCAAAATGTGTGTGTGTTGTTTTTTTTTTTTACTTTGTTAGATAAAATACAAAACTGTGCTGGTTTATCACTGATCTTACATTGTCTGATCTGGCCAAACTAGTACAAAGCCTGAGATATAACAGTGGAGAATGTGGTCCAATTATCTTTTTTGCCTTTTGATACATTAATTTCATCAGCTCCATTCAGAAAGCCATGACGTGGTGTAAATGAGATGAACGTCATCCTGTTTATGTACCTGACGGTTTTTTGATGTAGCTGGCGTAGAATCAGTTTCTTAACAGTGGTGTGACGTTATGGAGTTACCATGGTAATAGTTCAGCTCTAGGGGTATAAACAAAAGCTCCACCAAGACATAACATTTTGGAAAACCACAGCTCACGGCCCCAAAAGCTCCTGTGAATGGTTAAAAGAGCCCAGAGCCCCCGAAAAGAGGTTCAACCTGCGACTAAATGTATAAATGCAGAAAATGTCATTTTAAATGGGGTCCCTTCATCGCGAATAAAACACCCCCCAAAAAAACAAAAACACTGTGACAATAAAGATCCAAGAGGGGGCACAACAATTCCCACATTTCAACGAGATCAATTTCACAGAGAAAAGACAACAAACTGTGAGAAACACTACAAATATAGCTGTGGTGGTATTACTGATTATTTTGAAAATGTTTCAGTGAGAGTTTCTAAAGCTGCCTAGTGTTTGTTTTCTTTATGTTTTTCTGCTGCTTTGTCTCTTTGTAAGAGGGTTCGAGGTTAAAGCTTCCCCCTCATCTGGAATGTCGTCGTTAAACTGCATAGTAGAGGTCAGACCAGTGTTTCCCCCGATAAAAAGCCTAAATAGTTATTATCGATGTGCCTCAGCCAAGTTTTAAAACACTGTCAAATTCAGAGCTGGAATGTTGTTGTTTTTTTATATTAATCTGTGGCACTCTTTGCTTACAATCAGTAAAATGTCAGGAAAATGTGTTTTTTGCCTTTCTGCTGCTCACACTGAAAATCTGTCTCGACTAAACGCGATAGACAAATGTGTTTTCACACATGTAAATCTGTTGATATTTACAGTCACATTTTTGTGAAATTCTGCTGAACATATTGGTAAAAGGACACAGGAAATGAATAAAACATGATAAGATTCCATTTAGGGTTTTCAAGAGCACTTCAAACTTCCCTTATAGCTGCATTTTACTGTTATGTTGTAACTGATTCCATTTCTGTTTGTAGTGTATGTGAGTGTTGAGAGCAGTGGTGCTCTTGTTGTGGTAAATGCATTGATGGAGCCCATATTTCTGAAATGCTTTTTATATTGAACCATCCACTTGAGTGAAATTTTAATTTCATGCTACCTTCCGTCCACGGATGATTCAAATTACAAATTAGCGGAATATTAAAACGGTAAAAACGGACAAAAAGAAAAAACAAAACATTAATACAGCAGAATATTTGGTTGCGGTGAAACGGTTACAACACAGCCAGCGTCATGTAAAAGATACAATTATCTAGACGTAGCGTTTTGAGCTGAGATAATCTGTTACCTACACACTCCCAAACCAATCGACGCAGTAGCCTTCTATCTAGACTCACTCAAAATATTCTTGCAAGATAGAAATGTGCGAAGACACACTGAATTCAACCAAGATCTCATTACAGCTAGCATGTTTTGTGGTTATGAAAAGAAGCCGGGAGCGAATTAGTTGGTAGAAATAGTATTATTATGAATTTAAGACAGAGATGGTTTCAAGTTGTTCTAACCGTATCTCCTCGTTTTGGTACCTGTGTGGTTGTAGAACATAGCGTAAATTCAGATTATGTCTTAATTTTAAGTATTTTAAGTAGTGAGAATATTAAAAGATTTAACTCATGGCAGGAGAATACCATGACCGAAACCTGCCAACATGCATCAGTGTTCAAAATTGTTGTCACTCCCAACTTCCTAGTGGACACTGCACTGTGCCACCGATATCTCCCAGTTATCCTTCACTTTACTGAGCTACTCTCCCAAACAGAAATTTACTGCTCCCTCGCTTCCCTGCGGCCCAATAGGAATGATTAGTGTCATGCATTGGGTGGGCCCAGAGAAAGCGTTTAGTTAATGAAAAGCTGCATTACGGCTGCCATCCATAATAACCTTTTTTGTTACTGTACAAAAAGTTGTTTAACTAGCTTTAAAATCAGTTCATTTTCACTTTAAATTAATTTCCATTTAGTAAAAATGTCTAAAATAAAGTAAATCCCAATCAAGATCCCTTCTACTCCAACCTAATGTAAATGTAAAAAATTTTTTTGTTTCTTAGAGTTGATTTAAAAACTAATTGTACTGAAAATGAACTCACTCAGCCGCTAGTAAACATACAAGGAATGTGGATGAATGATAACTATACTTACAGGGAAAAAAAAAAAGAAGACAGAACTGTTTTTACTGCAATTTTTTAAGTTACAGCTCCCTGTTTTCTGTGATTTTTTTTAGTAACAAAATGTGATCATGTGAAACAGCTGGTGTCTAAATGTTTCAGTAAGTGAGGCTGTGGGAGTTCATACCTTCACTATTTAAAAAACAAAACTAAAGAAAAGTTGTAACTTCCTGTTTTCTGCAGTCCTATTTGTTTCTGTTGCTTTTAATAGTTTGTTACTCTCCACTTAATTAAGTGAAGGCGGGAGCTGTAACTGAACAAATTTAACAAATAACTCTTTAGGAATGCACAGATACCACTTTTCCACTGCTGATATACTGATTCCAAGAAAAAAAAAAAACCCTGTAGAATCAATTTTTTTTTATTTCACAAAAATAGTGAAGATAAAAGCCTTCAACTTTTGACGTCACCAAAAATCTTTCAGTCTGTGAAAAAAACAAAAATCAGCTTTTCTGATTCTTCAGGGTCACTGATTACATCAGCACTGGTGAAATAAACTGTATGATAATTATTTCACTCTTGTACCTCATCAGGATCAGTTATCAGTGCATCCCTAAATGTTCAGTCTTTAAAATATAAAACAAACACACTTCTCTTCTCTCTTCTTGTAAAACAAACAGTTAAAGAAAAAAAAAAAGCACTATTAAAAAATAAAAACATGCTACAAATGTTAAGCTAACAAAGTGGTTCTATTTTGTTCCCTCAGAAAGAGTGAGGATATTATTTTTCTTTTTCTTGGTTTTGGAGTGAGGGATTTAGATGCACCACAAACATGTAAGAAAGACCGCCTGTAAAGACACTGGCAACTTCTCTCCATTCGTCTAACCCTTCTCCTGTTCTTTAGCGCCTCTTCTCCTCCTTTTCAGTCAGTCAAGGATGGTAGTCAAAAGGTGATGAAACTCCTTCAGTGTCAACAGAGAAAACAGTCACGGTGGGCCCTTCAGCTCTGGATTTGGTTGGGGGGAAATAAAGAAGAAGGGAGTCAGCCAGGGTGGTGTGATTGCTTTGGAAAATATTCCCTCTGTACTCTACAGACAGACATCCATCAGTCAGTGCCCAAGTATAAAATTCCCCTTCCTTAAACTCTTTTTGTCTGTGTGATGCCAGCTGATGGTTTTAACAGCTTCATGTGTGGGAGTTCTTGTTTTAACCCCCTGATTTTCAGTTCTTCAGCAAACAAACCATTTATTATAGATCTGTAATTTTACTTTCACTGTGAATAATAATAATAATAATGAGTTACTATTATTATTATTACCTGAGTTCAGTCAATCCTCCTCCTCAGCCAGTTCAGTTTCTTTATGAACCACCACTCTGGTAACAGACATGTCAGGATGTTGCTCTTTGGCCTCCTTAATGGCCTGGGCCAGTGCCTGCAGCACCAAGAGGCAACCACACAGTGGCAGCACCGAGCACAACAGACAGTGGAAGAGGTGGGGGGAAGAGGAAGAGGAGGGCAAAATGGTGGAGTTAAAATGAAAAATTAAATAAGAAGCATAAAGAAAACGACAAGAATGCTGGATCTATGTTAACAGTGACGTGTACCATTTTACTTCTTTACTGAATGTTAAATAGGAGGAGGTAAGTCAGATGAAGTAAAATGGCTCCAGATGGAGCGATGACATCAAGTGGAAAGAAATCATTAAAAATAAAGTAAAATCCCAACTCAATGTGACACAATCTGTTCCAGCAAATCAGAACAGACGAGCAACTTAAACAAACCAGTGGACAAGGGATGATGCAGATACTAGCCAGTCAAAAACACATTTTTACTTCTTCAAATACTTGAAATGTTATGTGTGGGTATTATAGAAATGCTGATACCTGAATCTTCTAGTTTTACATGTCATTAAATTTAGGAAATTAATTTAAAGTTATTTTAACATGTCATCAAATAGAGGATGTGTTTATTAATCAGATTCTTCTGAGCAGTTTTTCAAATCACAATTCAAGATTAAAAAAAAATGTTTTTAATCCCAGAGTCAAATTATTTTGCCATGTACGGATGTTTGTATGTATATGAACAATGACTTATACTTTCATATAGAAGACTAGAGAAACTCAAATGAAAGCTGAAAACTGCACTTTAACATCATGTCATTGTTTCACCTCAAAGTCTGTGCTCAAACACAGAACATGTCACTGTCCAGATACATCTAATCTGCACCAACTCAGATGTGATCTCCTCACTGTACTTGATCACATCTGAGAACAGTAAAACTTGGATTAGATTTTCCTGCATCATGAAAATCTAATAAAGATAAACATAGCAAATCTAACTAAGACGAGCAACAGAATCGGACACAGAACGACGTGAAAGGGTTA
The DNA here is from genome assembly GCA_034779795.1 of Ctenopoma multispine. Classification (NCBI taxonomy): domain Eukaryota; kingdom Metazoa; phylum Chordata; class Actinopteri; order Anabantiformes; family Anabantidae; genus Ctenopoma; species Ctenopoma multispine. The sequence continues at coordinate 7,312,083 of JAUYWH010000016.1, forward strand.
AGGCAACATTTGTAGATGTGAGGATGAATATGTGAAACGACAGATAAAGATTCCAGCTAATAGGTGGAGTCTGTGTGGGACTATAAGCTTGCGTTTAGACTGTAAGCAACACGACTGACATGTCACCAAATGTCTAATTGTTTTGCTAAGTCTGCGCAATCAGGAAAATAAACTCTGTTGACGATTAAAACACTTCATACATCATTATACTCCCAGCAAACAATACATTGTTAAAAGGTACAAATTTTGGACCTACATCTTTATTTATCATCTAGAAAATGATTCTTGAAGCGTTTTTCCACATAGCGCACATTTGCTCAGCAACCCATCAACCAAGCTGCTGATACAGCGGGTAAGGTGGAGGGATCGTCTGCACGGCTGAAAACTGACCTGGTCGTGGTCGATGTCACAGTCGCCAGTGATGACGATGCGTTTCTCAATCCTCGTCTCTGACAGTCCGCCCTTCAGTGTCTGGAATTAAATTTGCAACAGTGATGCTTTTGTGCGCGTCACAGCTGGTTCATTATGACGTTCATTAACAAGGCTCACTTGACTTTTAATGGGATACAGCTGATTGGCTAACATTATCATTGCCATGAGCCATCGTTATGAAATATCATAATATGTTGAGCCACAAGAAGAGAATGTGTGTGTTTGTGTGTGTACCTTGGTAATGTGTGTGGTTGTAGTAGTACACAGAGATTCAGAGGTGATTGTCTGAGCAGTCATCAGCACTCCAGGCTCGCCATCACCATTACCATCCAGCTGATAACAGAGACACAGACGAGATAATGAGTTGTACATCACTACTAGAACGTCCCCGTTAGATCTGTGATGTTTGATGGTGACATGCACTCTTGCTAGAAAAGAAACACTTTGGAGCATTGGCATTAATCAGATTTTATCATTATTTTAAATCAAAGTGTTTCACACAAACACAAAACGATGCCTCAATGCTAACACACACAAGGAAAAAATAAATAAAAGCTCCCTGTGTTTATTAGGTGTGCACCTGTGCAGCTTCATATGTGATGGTCTTGGTTTCCGTATGTACGATGGGCACTTCTTTTGTAGCTATCTCAGTTTTCTGGGCTGCAAACGTGTCTGATATAGTCACCATTTCTGTCTTTACCACAGGTGGCTAGGGAGGGGAGAGAGAGACAAGTGAAGGGGGAGGGAAGACGGTTAATACATTACACCTGAGACAGTTAGTAAAAACAAAAAATATATGTTCCTATCATGTACTCTGTCCATGTCAGTGTCTTTATAAATGTATTTTATTTAGCTATCAGAAATAAATTTAAGACGTATATGTCTACTTGATGAAACCAAATTATAATTTAAATTACATTTGAATTTTTTCGAGTTTTGTCACAAACACACAATTATACAAAACAGTGCTCGTAGATGTATAAACACAACACATGCACATGAACGCAGCACCTTCACGCGAAAGCTCCCAAACTCGTGCGAGTCAACAACATGACAACGCAGAGTATGACGTCTACTTAATGCAATGCAAGAGAGAACTACTACAACAGCAGCACCACAGGAAATATCTTTGGTGACGATGAGCACACAGCACAAACATGCAGAAAACATTATCCAATCAAACAAACAATACTCAAATGACTGGCAAACAGAAGGGCAACTGAAATGTAAACAACATGCAAAAATGACATTCAGATGAGCGGATGGCATTTCCAAAGTGGTTGGCACTGATGATTTCCACAATACTGTTACCATAGTGATGAGCCAATTAAAACACACAATAGAGAGGGAAACATCACTGCCAAACACATGGAGTATAAACACACCACACACACACCAAAGGTGAAATATGGCATGCAGAGCAAAAAGCAAATGAACACCTAAAAGCATCATGCATTTCCCACTTAGGCCCCATTTACTTCAAAACACTAAATACAATGTAGGAAGCTGTAACAGCAACACACCACACGGTGTGGGACATGAGTGGACTAGCCATGTAGATGATGGTATGAAGTATGATGATAGCAGATAACAGAGAAGTTAAAATATATGTAATGATGAAAATCAAAGTAATGACTGAAACGAATCATCTAGGGGATGGTAACTTGCCACCAACACACCAAAGCAATGGTGGTTAATTGTATCCTTAAAGGAGTCTTCTGCCACGTTTAATGGAGTTTTTATGTGTAGGATTTTTCAAAGGCGAGTGTGAGGATGTACATGGGGCTTAAATATTCACGCAAGCGGAAAAGGAAAACCGGCACTGTGATAAGCAGGAAGGAAAGAGGTAGGTGTTTCTACAGTTGGTGGGAGGGATCAAAGCCCAGGGGAGCTTCACAGTCGGCCCAATGAAGACTTTACCTCAGAGCAACAAATAACCTGTGGTCGTAGTTCTGCTTCAACCAGAGGGGATTCTCCGTTAATTTTAGGTTCCTCCTCTTCTTCCTCTGCTGGAGAGGCCAACCCAGTCACAGCCTCCTCTGGCTCACTGAGACCGTTAGGAGCTTCTTCAGGTGTCATCATTGGATCATCTGTGCTTTCCTCTGTCTCATGCTCACCATCCTTCTCTTCCTCTGCAGTCATATTCTCTGCCTTGGGTTCCTCTGTTCTGGACTCCTCCATCGCTTGATGGGTTTCTTCCGCAGGCTGGCTGATCTCAGCTGGAAGGGAAGAAGCATCTGGAGCAGAGACGTCCTCATCCACTGGGATATTCTCCTCCTTCTCCTGCTCTTCCTCCTCTTCGTTCTCCTCTGGTATTTGTGTATGAGAAATAGAGACAGAGACATTTGGGTGGTACTCTGCTTCTTCTTCGCTCTCGCTCTCAGATGAAATGCTCTCCTGTATTGGAGCTTTTGCTTCCTCCGTTACCACTACTTCCTCTTCAAACTCCACATTCTGTTCTCTTGTTTCCTGCTCTGCAGGCGGCTCAGCCAGACAACTGGTTGTAACTGCGACAGATCCAGGTTTGGTTGCTTTGGTAACTTCTTGGATGACAACAGTTTCTTCAATTTCAACTTCGGCTGTCTATACACATTCACGCGCACACACAAATGTACACATAGTGCACAAACAGACACAATGAGGTGCACACACATACACAACAAACCCATGGGGACAAAAACAAAAACATAACATAATCATTGAACATAAATAAAATAAAATTAAACTGCCTTATCTGAAAATAAATTTATACAAAATCAAAGTTAATGCTCAACAGTGGATGTAAAGACAAGTCAAAATGAGAAGAACAAGGAGAAAGACAGATAAATAGTGGAAGAATGGGTGGCTGTAGTAAGAAAAGCAAGTGTCATGTTCCAAGTGGAAATAGAATGAAGACATGAAATAAATGATGGATAAAAGGCATCATGGATGGAGCGTTGAATGGATTAATAAGAAAGTTAGGACCACCTTTGCAGGTTCTTTGGTATCAGAGATCATGTTATCAGCTGGAGATGCTTCCATTTGGGGCACAGTCACCTGCATGACAGAGAGGTTACCATAACATCATCATTGTTAGCAATTAGCAATATTGTGATGCTTGTTATCACAGCATGAAGAATAAGAAAACTTTGTTATTTCTCTGTTTTTCATGCACAATCGTAGATAATAGGTAATGTCCATAAAGTATAAAGCTCACTGCAGCAGACACTGAAATGGCAGATGGGATAAAAGAGGTTATGGGGGAGAAGAGTGAAAAGACAATAAACCCAGAGGCTCATCCTCACTTGCAAAAAATGAAAAGAATGAGGGTCTTGTGGCACATCTTAAAGGTTTAGGTAAAAAAAATGTCATGTTATCAGCATGATGGAAACTGCTGCTTCAATACTTGCTGCTTTTGACATGTTTTTTTTCTCCTGAAGATGAGGAAAAATAAAAACTAAAGAATTAAACAGACTGTTTAATTAGTTATATATTTGCATTTAGCAGATATTTACCGTCACAACACAACCAGATAACATCTATTGCATTCACAGTTATTTAGTTGTGTTAATTAAGATTCATCTTGCCCATTATACCACACACAGACCTGCAATCCTGACACAGAATAAGTAATATCGTGATATCACTGAAGACATTAAGTTGTTAAGGTTTGAGGGACACAAAACACTCTAAATTTAGTGAATTTCCAATTAAATTAAATTGACTTCTATACGTTGAGTATTAGCAGCAGCACCTCAGCAGCAGAGACCATAGCAGTTGGGGAAATAAAAATCCCTTGCAGCATAGTATTAAAAATAGAAAATGAAATGTACAGCATCTAGTGTTGGTTTCGGAGTACTGCAAGCAGTCGCTGTGCCAGAGTGTCTACGAAAAAGTACGGAAGTAATTTCCACTTCAAGGCTCTACAGCAACACACACAGCAAAAACAACACAGAGAAAAAGTCAGGAAAAAAAATTAAAGGAAGGACAGAAAGACAAGAAATAAATGTGAGTAGATGCAATAACAAAACACAATGTGAAACAATAAACACTCATATAGAGGAATTAGTGGCCAAACTAAACAAAGGTCAGCCATGCTTTTCACCTATGTGTCTTATAATGATTACATAAAATAGAAAAGCAGATGAGAGAAGCAGAGTCAAAGACAGAGCAGAATAAAACTGATGTTCTGTAAAAACTACAATGTATGAATAGTTGGTGACAGATGCAGGTCAGTATTCCTACAAAATAAGAAAAACCTATGAGGTTAATCAAGTAATGAGTAACCTATAAACATCAGGTCATGAAAACCCCACGTTACCAAAAGTGTCACATACAAACATCCACTTAAGAGAAAGAAACCTTACACAACTGCAAAAGACTAAAACAAAATCTAAGGAATAATCAAACCAATGTTTAAATATAATAAGAAGACAGTGGATGAAGTGAGGCCGAGGAAAGAATATGAGTTTTAGTTTTAAACCAGATCAACAGACACATCATGATATGTAGACCCACAACATACTAAAACTTAGATTTTATGCAGCACACGAGAAAAAAAAAAAAAAAAGAAAAGAAAAACAATCACTTCGACCCTCCTCTGGCATTTCACCTGCACAATCAGAGAAATGCTTGGTGATTCAGTTGCCGAGACAGAAACACCCAGACACACGTACCACTTGCTGCTGTTGCTGTTGAATACGTATCGTTGTAGCGGGAGAGGAGGTGAGACGTTTCTCCCACTGGTTGGGCTGAGGAGGAGAGGGAGGTGGTGCCTCCATAAAGGAGCGTTTAAGCTGGCTAATGCTAGCTTGGTGTTTCAGAACTTCGTCTTGGGTCTTATCGTGGTCCTATTAGGGGAGTGGAGGAGAGGAATAAAGAGGGAAGTGGGGTAAGGGAGATGAGGAACGGGTAGAGAGTAAATGACATGTACGGTATAATGAGGTTGTTGTTGGGACAAGAAGGGGGGGATGACAATTGTGGGGCAGAGGTGGGGGGGAAGGAGTTAGAAAGGATAGGTAGATAAAGCAAAGGGTGAATAATGGATAGGAATTAAGAAAAAGAAAGGCAAGGACAGAAAAAGAGCAAAGGAAAAAAATGGTGGAGAGAGAAATTAGGAACGTAGGTTCAAAGTCAGAATGGCAGCAGAGAACAGAGAGAGGGAAAGGTGATGGGATGAAGAAGAAAAGTGGAGGGAGGCAGGGAACAACAGAAGTGATAAAAAAGTAAGAAGAAGGGGGTAAGAGAATGGGATGGGGACGGGGAAGGGAAAAAATTCAGGAACATTAGTCTGTCAATCAGGAGAAAAAGAAGATGGACGCCATGTCTCACTGGAGCCTTGTTTTATGGTTCTTGAATACGTTCTTAAAAACTTGGCTTATTTCCGGTATTTTGTTCAAGCATGTATGTGTGCATTTGTCTTGGCTGCATTGAAACAGGGCTTCTCCATCTTCTCCATCTATTAAAGAGTTTTTCCTTCAGTCAGCAACAGCAGGGCAGACAGCAGGGCATGGAGCTGATAGTGGTGACCACCACTTCCCTAACATGCTATGTCTCCTCTTCAGTTTGTAATACATTTGTTTAGCTTTGTCTGTTCATCATCATTTCTCAGTGTGCCTTTCTCTCTGCATTTCATAATCTATCCTTCTCTTTTGCTAATATTATCTTCCCCATTCATGTCTTGAAGGAACAGCAACATGATTAGAAAAGCTGTCCTTCTGGAATTTTCCTGATCTATTTCACTTGTTATTCTACTCTCTTAAGGGTCTTAACACCCCACCCTGAGTACTCCATGCTATTTAGACTACTACACTCCTACACAGACCAGCTGACAATGCATCACTATCAGTCCCATGTTGTAAAAAAAAAAAAAGAGACATGTTTTAGTATTAGTTATCACACCACACATCACTGGACGCTGGCAGCCAATCACCGGAAAACAGGAAGAGAACTCCCCATCATGGGTGAGGGAAGCAGGATTAGTCAGGTTAGACACATCTGCCTGGCAATAATCAAAGTCTTCAACCAATCAGGGATTAAAAAAGAATCAAGATAAATGCTCACAAAACAGTATTCAACATGCACAGAGCATGCATAAAAGTCACAGTCACACACTGCTGACCTTATTCACAAAGCAGCCATTGTGAAACCAGTCTGGGAAATTTCCTGGAAGAGCAAGTCTCCTCTGTATTGCTATGTGACAAGATTGTAATCAAAAAACTGTTTTGTATTCAGAAATCCGTCTTAGTTTCCTTTTGGTCTCTTTGCTTGGTAAACAATGTGGTCAACCCAAGCCACATTTCTGTCCCACACAGAATTAGCCATATGCATAGCTTCCCCTAAATTTTCCTGATGTAAAATATTTGAGCAGTCACTATGTTTATTATTCCCAGAACTGCTGTTATTTTAATAACTTTGATGTCTTTTGTTTTAAAGCAGTATTCATGTCTTTTAGGCCACGTGGGGACAGACGCCCACAGCAAACTACACTATTGGCACAGCTGTTAAAAATGGCTGCCGTGTGAATTAGCAACTTTCTCATATTTTATCAACAGTGCTAGAGTTACTTCAGAAACAAAAATCTGGAAATAGTTTGAATTGAGCAAACACTTGATACACAAACATCCACACGCAAACATGCATACAGAGCCTGAGAGTGCGAGAGGGCAGCAGTCTTAAACAGTACAAATACAGAGGAAGTTGTAGTTCTGATGGCGTCAGAGTACACAGAAAACATGTAGTTCTTATTTTCAGCCATCAGGTGACACCAGTACCAACCTCCAACATTAAATTACTGTGCCTCACATAAATATTGTCCCCATGCACTCTCATTGGACTCTGGAAGGCAGACATACAGCAAAAAAAAATGAAATGCAGAAATTAATAAAAAATGTAAAACATCAACAAATGCAAAAAATAAGTAATTAAGTAAAAGAATAAAAACTACAAAATATAAATAAACCAGGAAGAAAAATAACCATATAAAATAATAGATGATTATCCATTAAATAAATAATAATTTAGAAACAAACAAACAAAAAAGAAATAGCTGGACGCATGTTGTGACACAGCCAAATTGTCTCAAACTGTGATGAAGAAAAGAAAATTGAAAACATTTTGACATTACTCTGAATATCCTTGTTAAGAAAATTCAAAGCATTCAAAACATCACCACACAAACACTGAGAAAAAACAAACAAACCTCAATGTGCTTTCAGTGAAACCCAGAAATAATGATGAAAATCACAGATATGAACCAGAAAGCAAAGTAAAACCATGCCACCGAAAGCCACAGCAGCACAACTGAAAGTGAAGATTTTGGGTGAAAGTGCCCATTAAGGATCAGTTTTTACGCCCAGGCCAAATCTGCATTCCACAAGTAAAACAGAGTGTGACTGTAGATATTTTTACAAAGAACATTTCACTGGATGGAAGTGTACATATATTTAAAAAATATATGTTACAAATTCCAGATTGGGTTGCAGCTGAAAAAAGACTTAATATCCTCATTAGGGCAACTTCACCTTAAAGAAACCAAACCAACCAACGCACAATCAGGGCAAATGATTGACAGACCAAATACAAATCAAATCAAATAGTGTATGAACCTGAGAGAGGCCAAGCTCACTGGCTCCAAGTGACTGTTGATGAGGTAAAGTCGGAGAGAAAGTAAGGACAGGTTAGGTTTGATACACGAGTGCTCCACTACACCATAAAACAATTTCTATTTAAAATTCACAACATCTTACCGCTAATTTTTAGCAAATAATATAATATGGAAAGCATGCTGGTTAAAAACAGGCCCTACAGACCTGAGTGGGTGTGGCTTCTGCTTTGCCAGGGCACAAGTCCACCTCCTTAACCTTCAGTGTTGTAGTCATAGCAGTGGTAATCATGACAAAATGAGGAGGGTAAGGGCATGAAGACAGAAAAAAGTTCAATGGATGATGGGAAACGGATGAGAGAAAAAAAAAAAAGTTTTCTTCCCAGCTACCTGAGTGTTAGGGAGTACTGCTGGTCATGTGACCTGTGCACCAAACCCACAGGAACTTTAATACTACAGGAGTTTGAGATGATCAACAAGGGGAGGTGCTACTCGGTGCTCTTTTACAAAAAATTTTAAAATAATTCACAGCTTGTATCAAAATCCATTTTATCATTTGATACAAATACATGTTCGCTATGTCTTTTCCTGTATGTACAGCAATCATTTCTAGAAAACAGTGTAACCTGTTGCTGCATTACTGCTGATGACTCTATGATACTCTATTTAGAATAGGGCCAAAAGTCAGTCACTGTACCTTAAACAAACGTCACGATTATTATACTTCACGTTTTTAAGACAAATGCGCTACTTATTGTCCCGACAGAAAGATAGAAAGACTATTCTGTAAGTAATAAGTGCAACCAGCTTTTACTGACATAGACCTCTATGTTATTTAATTTGGCAATGGACAGAACAACTAGTCCCATGTCTATTCTCTTTGCACAATCAGCTTAATTCAACTAAGAAAATGCCACACCACAAATACCATTATATCTATTCAAAGGTAGCCATGGACAGGGGTACAGGAGAGTCTTCAGGGAAGTGTAACACTGTTTACTGTCCACAATATTTAGCAATAATATTCAAATCTAATACACTTTAAGTGCTATAGAGCTAAGTGGTGGTTACAGTATTTATCTTTATGTACATGTTATGACATCTTTCAATCCCGCTCTTTCTCCGCAATACAAAGGAAAATTGCAGCAACTGAAAATTTTGCTGAAAAAAAAAGAAAGAAAAGAAAATGGAAAATTCATGTGCTTATTTATCTTGCATATTACCAATTAATCAAATTATTTCACATCATTTGATGAGTGTGTAATCTGCTGAATGTGAAACATCAAGCAACTGCCCAGTGGGGATGTCTTTTGGAGCATTACATCTAATAATTTTAAAGCTCTGAAACACAGCAAATGTCAATGTGTTTTGCCTTAGTAAATGAAATCACGCAACTTTCTCCTCGCATTCTCCGTATAGTATTTAAATCTCTTAAATAATCTTAATGTTCTCTCTATATTAACAATATAATGATAGTTTCTCTATTTCAGCGTTGTTTACAAACTCTTACTTGTTCTAATCTTTGTTCTATATTTTGAACAATACAGTAGGGTTGAGTGCAGGGATTTCAAAAAGGAAACGGAAGTCGTAGTGGGGGTAAACGTAGGAAGGTGACACTCACTGACATAGTTTACATAATCACACAGAGAGGAGGTCAAAAGAAGAGAACAATGGAAGAAGTTTGGTGGGGGTGTATGTGTTTATGCAGCAGGATCACACATCTCTTGTGTCCAGGTAGCACTTGTGTGAGTGTGGTGTCTTGTAGGAAGAAGTGTGTGTGTTGGTGTGAGGGGAGAAGCTTGCATGTTGAAACCAGAGCTTGAAAGCTCCTCAGGCCGATCATTTGGCGTTTCAGGGTCAAATAGTGGCAAAACTGAAACTGCCCTGCGCTGACAGGAGACTGCGTTCTCTAGGTAACACAGAGTCAGGCCGAGGGGTGTGGCTAAAATCAGGGCTAACACCAAAGACTGGCTCGCTGTCAGCATCACAAGCAGTAGGAAGACAACCAACAGGCAAGGCAGGAGGAGAGGAGAAGGATTTAGGAGGTAGCGATGTATAGATGAGGTGAGGTTGGAGTGTGAAAAGGAGAAGGGGGTCAAGACATATGAGAAAAGAGGCAGAGAAGAAAAAGAAGAGCGAGAGGAGAAGGAAGAGGCAAGTGGAGGATAGGTAAGAGAGGGGATCAAGGGTAAATGTAGATTTGACGGGTGCCAAAGAACAGCAGGAGCCAAGCTAATGAATTTTGTAGGCACATAGCCAGTACAAAATGTCACGAAATGAGACCATTTTAGTGCCAAACTGTTATGAATTTGATGTAGTCTGGATGTACTCTGGATGCCCCCAACCGTACATTCGGGGGCACTGACAGTAAGAATCTTTAATTTCCCTGCTGACATGGACATTTTCTTTGCCAAAGTAGGTGTGAACATGTTCAGTTTCTTTGTTAGTTCTGTAAATATCGTTAAGGACAGGCACCTGTTTCCATTCTTTCCAGATACTGAGAGAAAACACAGAATGAAAGAAAAATATTTAACCACACTCCTCAGAGAGAACCAACTCTTCCAATTTGGTATTCCAGCTTTTGCTGTGGTTTCAGCTTGGCAGCTCTCCTGTGCTCCCAGAAGCCCTGAGCTGCAAGTCTGGGTGCTTGTTATTGGATAAGAGGTTTGAGGGCTTTGTATGAGGTGTTCATGATCAGCAAACTGTTGATCAGACATGATAGTAGCATAAGAGGGAGGGTCCCATGTTGAAGTGGCTGTGTCATCGTTAGGAACGTCATCCTCGGAGATGTCTGAGAGCACGTGGTCAAGCTCAGAGATAGAGTCAAGGGAAGGGGGGATGGAGGAAAGTGAGGATGATGAGGAAAAGGAGAAAGGAAACATGAAGATTGACTGATGAAAGATTGAAAGAGAAAAACACAATGTGGGTAAGTGAAGATGGGAAAAGAAGGGCCCAGGATGGTAGGAAAAAGAAAGAGCAGACAAACACACACACCACCAATATGTATAAGCAAGCAGCGAAGAAATAAATTAAGTTAAACATTAAATCACAACATCCAGTGCAATGTGGATTAAATTTTTTTTTTCATTTCATAATGAAATAATGGCATAAATGACAGCATGCAAGAAGGGCGGGGGAGAAAAGCAAAAAAAGAGAAGCGTGTGAAGAAAAAAGAGAGGGAAAGAGACATAACATTAGTCAGTGAACAACGCACCACGATAGGTTAAATGTGAAGACAGCAGGATAGAGCATAGTGCAGAGTACAGTTGTGTGCAGAAACAGTGTCAACGAGGTTACGACAGAGGTCAGTGCCACAGTGCTGGGGTGTGAGCGAGGACTAGCAGGAGAAACGGGAAGTGCAGAGAGGAGGTGGAACAGGAGACATGCACCACATATAGTTATGTAGTAATCTACTCCTGAACTAGGCACAGACTGGTTTTATTTAGCAGTGGACTTTGATCTTCACTGCAGTAGAGATGCCTGAGTCTGTGTCATGTTGAATCGTGCACATCTGCTTGAAACCTAAAATTACTGCTCTACTGAAGGCAAGATGTGGCTGTAAATACTAAAATCCATAGGAGTAAGCATAATAACTTTTATCAGGTAAGTATAGAACGACCCTCTCTCTGTCCGTCTGTGTATTTACCACTACAACACGCACACAAGAGGACAAAGATCAAGTGTAGTTGTCATTGCTTTCTGTTCTACACTTAAGTTCTTCTCGCTGAGGAAAATAAGTATCAAACCAATCCTGTGAAAGAAAAAAATAAATTGTCTATGCCTACAGTTCAGTAGACACATACTGTATAAAAAGCACCACAGGGTTCCTGATACTATGAAAGGTCCCACAGTAACAGGACAAGTCCAACAGGCTTTTATTTCAGTTCTGGTACCACTCCTTGTTTAACCACTGCCCCTATTTCATTTGTGAATCATTGGCTTTTCCATTTCAGATATAAGTACCAACACGATACGGTGGTCCTCACATCTAGACTAGCCCCACAGCAACATTTCTGTACCACACTGACTGTTGGTAGCTACAGTATACTATGATAATATTGTCATAATCAATATGATTTTGAGTGTTAGACGTGCTAAAAATTAATACATACAAAATGTTTGATGTTGAGTCAATGTGTCAGCTGGATGTGTACTTATCACCCACAGAAACACCTGCTTCACTTTAACACAAAAAAACGTAAACAGTTCACGTGGGACAATATAGAACACATTAACAAACAAAATACATTTTTTTCCCCTCCCATCTTGTTTCCCTGTGTACATAAATGTATCCACACATGACAAATGCACAAACACACCTTAGAGTCAGACTGGAGTTCCAGACGGAGCTCACGTCCATTCTCAGCTGCGTCCCTGCCAGCCTCGGTTATGTTGATCACTGGTGCTAAAGTAAAGAGAAGAAAGACAAAACTAATTAATATAATTCTAAACACATAAAAAGGCAAAGGGTAGAGGGGACACAAAGTTATATCCATATAGTGCATTATTGCATAATTTATTCCTTTATGCAGTAACCAGGATGTTGCCTTGCAGTGGAACAATGTGTCCAGCAGGGGGAAGTGTGAGATTGTGGAATAACCTGACACAAACAAAAACAATAGTGTACAGCTGCATGAACTGAGGATCTGGAAAACCACAAAAAGAAAAGAATGTACAGTATACTGTTTCTAAAAACAATCATATGTATGTGATGTTTGGCTCATTTAAAAATATTAAAATCTTTATTAATATGATAATGTTAGTTTTAGTTACATTTCTATAGAATCACTGTGCAGTTCTGAGTCAGTCATTGTGTGCTTGGTCATTTGTAAATATATAGAATTTTATGTTCCATTTTGCTGTTTTCCATTTTGTTCTCTGTCATGTGACTGACCTGGGTATGACTGTTTATACTGCACTATACTGTAGTCATAACTTTTTCTGTTGTGAGAGCCTCTTTATTTTACACACACTAAACATTCTTTCTCTTCATCTCTTTTCTTTCTCCTTCTCTCTCTCTCTATGTGACAGGAAACATATGCTGCAGCTATTTCCTGTATCTGGTCAGACACTGAGCATTGCGCACACACACACACGCGAGCGCACACACAATCCTTCTATCCATGGCACCACTTCCATCATTCCTTCCTTTCTTCATTTAATTAAATATTGTTCCGTTTTAATCTGGAATACCATCTTTCTCTGCTGCCCTGTTAGTGTTACCTCCATCCAGACTGCGGCTGATGCGTTTTGATGAAGTACGTTCAAAGCAGGGTGCAGGTCGGTCTATGAGGGAGCTGGCCTGGCGGGTCTGGGCCTGAGTTCGCCCGCTGTAACGGAATTTAGAACCCAGAGTCAAGAAACGGGCCTTGGTTGGAGGCTCTGGTGCATTTAACCTAGAGACACAAGACAGAGACGGACAGAGAGAAAACAGGAAGGAGAGTATGAATTTATGAATTATAAAAATGTTTTGTGGATGTTATATATATCTATGTACCATAGATGGAAAACTCTTCAGCAGTATGTTAAAGCATATTCCCCCTCTCTCTCTTTATCACACAAAAGACACACTCTCTCCATTTTCTTTCTGGCAACAGACCCGACCTTTTGTTGAGCCTGACACAGCACGTTACTTGAATCTAATCAGACAAACTGATTTCATCTTGAAGTACAGTACATATGTGTTTCACACTGTGAATCTACCTGAAGAAACTGTGATTCTCCACACAGACTTTCCACAGCTTTTTGGCAGATCGATGATTCTGGAGTTTGAATCCCACTGTGCTTTCAAACTGCTCCGTCTTTCAAAGAAACAAAAATTATAATCAACAAGACACAAAACACGTGTGATCAGTTATGTGGATGGGGACGTACCTCTCCTGGTCTGATCTTAATGTAGAAGTTGTTCCTCTTGTACGAAATCTTGAGTATCTTGGGCCAAGCAAAGCGATTTATCCGAAGTCTGTCTTTGTAAACCAGGAGTCCATTGGCACACACACCTAGCATGATGTCCACGCCCTCAGAATCCTGTAAAAGCCGGTTACAAATGTGTACAAAATATATTTTATTTAAAATTATGAAGTAAACATCTATATATACTGCCTGTTAGTCTCGATCAGATCATACTGTACATCAATTGCCTTCTAAAGTAGTCTGTTTAAAGTCAACAGAAACTCAATTACCACAACACAAACACTGCTTTCAGTACAGCTGTAACATAGTTAACTGGCAGACTAACTGACCAACAAGGCTTTTAAGTCCAAGGCCATCTGGTAATGGTAAGGGGGTATTGATTACAGTAGTGAATTAACACAGGAAAAATCTGTTGGCCTAATGGACGAAGCAATATGTTGATAATGGACCATTTTCTGGGACACACGCACACATATGTCACATGGCCTTGCCATGCTATTAGGCAGTGATCGATCTCTGTCCATGCGCGTGATAAATCCCTTTGGTTTGGAAACATCACCCAAATGGATGTAGTAAGAAAACAATTTTACATTTGCTTTGCGTTGCTTTTGTGAATAAACAATGACTTTCTAGTGACTGCACTGAGAAGATTATGATAATATTGATGCAAAGATTACAGGTGACAACCATAACTTGGTTATTCACTCTGTATTCGGTGTTTGTCACTGCTGCTGTCAGACTATTCAATCACAACCTTGGACCAAAACGTACTTGACTGCTAATCAGCAGTTAACCTTGAGTTCTACCACCTCTGCTTCCTGTGTAATAACTTTAACTGATGCTATTACCACTGATATCTGGAGACTGTTCCCTCAGATTTTCGAATTTGTATTTCATTTCATGTTAGTAACATCTAACCTAGAAATTTTTTTTGGCAAAATGTGTAAACTTTTACTTATGTTAAACGCAGAAACAGCACTTTGTATTTATTTGACAACAGGAGGGCTCTTTTAAAATTGATAAACAGTAATTGAAGGGGACAAGAAGGCATTTGCTGCTCTCATCTTTTCCCCTGGTTCTCTTGTCTCTATGCTGCAAAGAAGTGGAGCAAGTCCTAAAAGAAGACTCGCCTCTTTCTCTTGTTCAAGGATGTGTCGTCATCTCACTCTAACCTTATCTTTGTCTCCTCTCCATGTCCTCAATCTTACATCCTCTCTTTCTATTTAAAGACTTTCTCTCTCTCGGTGTCCCTCATGCATATTTGCTAATTTTATTTTCTACCCAGCTTCCACAAAGACATACAAACACACTCAGACACACATGGAAATATGCACGCACTCTGCTGATGACCTGCTATCCCAGTGAGAGAGCCTGGCTGTTCCCATGGCAATGGCCTTCCTGACTGTTTGTACAGCTGACACACACACACACACACACACACACACACACACACACACACACACACACACACACACACACACACACACA